>JAPVRG010001074.1:0-15521 GCA_029783565.1 Rhagoletis cerasi
TAAAAAAATAAAATAAATATGTATTGTGTATATTAGAAAATATGTACATGTTTATGTATATCGCACATTTCTTTCTTTCTGGAATTTGCTCTATTAATTTTCACTTCCTCCGCGCGTAGGGACTACACGCACTTGAGTTTTTTGTTTTCTGCGCTTTCAATAGCTGCATTTGTTTCATTCGTTACAAGAAAAAATTTCAAATAATAGTAATTTTGTTTACTTGTAGGGCCTTGTTGGGCAAACTTGTTTTCATGGGGATATACTTTGGAACTTTGGCTACAAACTTCTGTTATACAACTGTCCCCCTCAGTCCACCTTCTTCCGCTATTTAAAGTCGCAGTTTAAGATCCTTCAAAAGAGATTTCAAGAAGAAATGTTAGTTATAGGGAGAGTCGATGCTCACATAATTAAAAAGCTGTAAGTTTTGTAAACTTTACGTAGCGATCGAATATTATTTGGCAAAGATCTATTGAAAAAACTCGAAGCGCCGCTGGTTTTTTTCCGACTTTTTGACGGAAATGTCCAATATGCGCAACAACGATTAAATGCCGAATTGGAACTTAGTTGCACAAACAAGACATTTGCTTCAATTGAATGGTTGCCGCGAATAGCGTTGTAAGCGACATGAATGGTCGCCATAAAATAACATTGTAAGTGGCAAAATTATAAATTTACAAAGATTAAAAAAATCTTGTTTAATGACGCATATACAGTCCATGGTGCAATAAAACAAGGTGGTGTTAGCCGTATATAAGTAAAAAATTAAACTAACTAACCCGATGCAGTAAGAAGATTTCGTAGTAATTTTCAATAAAACATGTATTACCTTTGTAATTTTAATATTTTTTATTCAATTTCGCTTTATGTATGTATGTATATATACGCATTTTGAATTTTGTATATAATTTTTACATTTATTATTATATTAATTTATTTTATGTATATAATTGTAATTATATAAACCGTTAGTATTAATTTTTACTATAATACAAGTAATGCTGTTTTACCTTATGCAATACACAAGCGCGCCTTTTTATTTTCATTCACAAATGTATGTATGTTCCTTATATTTATGCGATATTACCTTTAGTATCATTTTATTTTCTTTTTAATGCTTACGTTACATTTATGGTTTGCTTTTTTTTTTGTTTTTTTTTTTTTTGTTTTAGTACATATTCAACTAGATCTTAATGCATTAGCTTATTTTACTATCAAAACACTCCATTGGTTGACAAACAAAGCTAGTAATAATATTTTTAAATGAAAGTGCTGCTTTCTATCATAGAACGTTTCAGTTTTCTGCTTTAAATTAATTTAATTCGTATTGCTAATGCTTCTCGTAAGCCTATAGATTTATACCTAAATATGTACTTAGATTTTTTTTTAATTTTAACATCAAATACATACACTTTACATAAATTGAAACAAAAAATGTCGATCGTAATAAAGGAAGTGCTTAAATAAGATCTTTTAAAATTGGTAAACGTTGTTTTTTGTTTTAGTTTTAATGAATAGTTCTTTACATACAAAACTCTTTTTTATTTTGTTTTCTATTTTTGCTTATGGTTTAGCTGGCGGGCACATGAGCAGCTTCAAATTAATATGAATATGTAAGTACATCTAACCCTAAACTGTGCATTAAACATATGTATATGTGTGTATATTTATACAAACATGTATGTATATGTATGCATGTTTATACATACATATGTATACGGTTGCAAGTCTGACTCCCCACTGTACCAAAACGATCGATTCTTTATAATCTGAAACTTTTTACTGAGAAAACCAAAATTGCCCAGCTCTGTTGTGCAAACTCAATTTTTTTCTATAATTTTTCGCTTCCTTTAGCCATATGCATGTGCGCGTGTTTGCTCGACTGTTTTGTATGACTCGTGCTTTTCTGTGCAACTCATTTTGAATTTCTTTCATTTTTGGGGAGTATAATGATTTACCTATTCGTGAAATATAATTTTTACATACAATTATTGGTTGAGTTAGTCTATGTTTATGATTTTACAGTTAATATATCAGTATTTCACAGTTAAGACGGCGCGTTATGTACTTAACTTTATTGATTTTGTATGCTTATATTAAATTATCTTTTCATATTTTGCAAATTTTTTTCCAAGCAATCGGCATACGGTTACAACTAATGAATATAGTTAATCGGCTGCATAGTACAATATGCTACTTTATTATACTGCTTTACTACTACTCTTTAATAAAGATTTATTTACAAATATCTCCCATAAAAAGTGTTGCTATTCTATTTTATTTTTTTAGGTCTAAACTTAGCTGTGCATTTTTGTTTTTTTATTGGTACCGTATATTTTTTTAAATTATTATAAATACACTAAGGAAAAGATTGAAAGTTAAAATATTAAAGAAACTACAAAGAAAAGACGAAAAGATGAATGTGGTGATGATTTTTTTTTTTGTAATACCACACTATGACTCTTGAACTACTACTACTACTCACACTCTTCAAGAAATTATTAGTTTTACGCATTCACTGTTTTAGCTGATTCACACACATTGAAACACGAATACCTACATACCTTCATTCGTATACGTTTTGTAGGCAAATCACATATGTAGATTTTGGAATCAACCCTTAAAAACGACTTTTTTGTGGTTAATAAATTTTACGTGCTTTTTATTGTTTTTCAATACGCTTATAATTTAACTTAAACGATTCTGCAAAATATATGTATGTTTACGTAAATATGTATGTATGTACATTCATGGATATTACGTCTATAAGTAATAATAATTACGTTATGTATTAAGAATCTAAACTTCGATACGATTTTATTTTATAAATTGATTGAATAAGTAACTTATGCTGCTTTTTGTTTTTGTTTTTTTTTCTACTCTACGCACTATTTCCTATTTATTTACAATGCAGTTTTATTTGTAACTTACTGATTAATTTATTACATTTATCTTCCACTAGCTGCACAATTTATGCTTGATTTCATTTACATATCTATTGGTTGTTGGCGGGCGGGCGGGCGGACGGGTGGCGATCAATGGCCAGCAAATGCTTAATCATGCAAAAATTGTGCAGCACACCAGGTTTAATTAAACAGTGCAGTTAGACCTTAATCTTAACAGAATGATGCTATCTTTTGTATGTATGTATGAATGTTTATAATGCAAGTGTAGGGTATGTACTATGTGTATACATACATATACATATGTATGTACAAGCGTGCGTGCTGCGTAAGGTGACTGCAATTTTAAATTCTGTATGTTCAAGCATGTTTGAGCCTCACTCATGAGTGTGCATGCGCAGAAAAACGGGCGGCTCTGTATGGGCACATGCACATACATGATGAAAACTGCAAACTGTATTTAAACAATATTAATTTTTATGTGGAAATTATATATGTATGTATATAATTAGATTTTACCAAAGAAATTGTCTAAGAGCAATGAAATTCGAAATCTTGGCGGAGATTTTATATTCAACCACCGATAAATAACTTTCTTGGTAAAGTCAATTCTAGGTTGGCATAAACACGCTAATGCATTTTTCATAGCCATACAAATAAATGTATGTATATATGTGTAATATAGTGTTAAGAACAATGTGTACAGTACATGTGTGTAAATGTTATTTTATATTTTTACAAATGCTAACATCAGTTAATTTGAAACGTATTGATACCATAAACCAAAGATAAACTAAACTAACGTTATCATATAAATAAAAAAAGCTATCACAAAATAAAACTAAACACGCGCGCATTTGCTCTAATTATATTAATATGAAATATTTAAATTTACGTGAATCAAGTTTTATATAAAAGAACTCCCTAACAAAGTTTCAAATCATTAAAAAGTAATTTTGATATTTAGTGAGAATAATGCGCACAGATTTAACTTACTTCATAAATTTTTTTTAAAAGAGGTTAGCTGTTTATTTGCGTTTGTGATATTTAGCTTAATAAACTGTCTTCTATTATTGGAAAAGCTTCCGGGTACTTTAACCAAACTACTATTGTGATAATATATAGGACCTAATTTGTTTATGTTATATATATATGTATGTACATTATTTCTTTTTACAAATTTCAAAACGCATTTCTTTTGTAATTCCTGTTTTTGTTTTAATGTTGTTCATATTCCTTTGATTTTAATGAATCCAATTCAGCATAAAACAAGGCGTAGGTAGAATAACCTTATTTTTTTGAGTTTACTCAATATTGAACTAAAAATTCAGAATTGTTTTGCAGAGCTTTATTTAATGCTCGCGCAAATTTGTTACCGATCCTTTCGAATTCATTCTATCAATTAGGTCTGCATCTTTTATTTATTTATTTGGTTCTGTAAGTAGAAACAAGTGTCTTTCGCCGCATATCAAGGCGATTTAGAAAATATGGAATCTCTAAAATTCGTTCAAAGCTCATACTGAAGTAATAGTAACATAAAAAGTATAAATACTGAAAAGGCACATTTTATATTGTTATGGATGTGGTATGAAATGACATTATGGAATCAAAACCTTCCAGAGGACATAACTACGGTAAAAACCGAGTAATTCAGAAATTAATTCAGCATAACAAACAGCATTGGCCTGTAAAAAGGGAATTTGACGTTTAAGGCTTAATGTAAGCCATTTCCTTTTCCATGCCTCTATTCGCTAACAAATAGCAATTTTTCAGCGTAACAGCTTACTAGTTAAAAGAAATTGTATTCCCAAGTGGTATCATCTAATGACATTTAACGTCAACATTGATTTGACTGAAATCACGCGATATTTTATTTTAAGACGCCTCGGCAATCGGGCAATTTTCCCAACGCGCACACAAAAATATTCAAAAGTAATCGAGTGGTAAACTTGGGAAATTTACTGGTATTGCTTTATTATTTTAGTGTATCGAAACGCAAGTGTGAACATTTACGGCAGAGCTTAGTTAATGCCCAATTACGAGACATATTCTTGTTTGCATTGTTTTAATTTAGCTAAAATATTTACTTATTTTAAAACATATTTTTACAAAGTTTGCATTAGCTCATTTTTTTATACATTACATATAATTTCAATTTACGATGCATTACCCAATATATTTCGCTTTTTATACAAAATTAATTTATGTTTTGATTTTAGAGTTTATTTTTTTACAGTTCTCAAAGTGTTAAAAATAAACTTTTTCGTCTTATATTAAATTTACATACAACTATGATTTATGGTAGATCATGAATCATTTAAATTGCATTGATGGGTAAACTATACATATATATTCTACATGTGCATGTGACAGAGTGTATTCAACAGCATTTTAAGTATGAGTATAAACGACTAAGGAATTAAAAAAAGTTACAAAAACTTAAATAAGATATTTCAAATGCGCACAAGAAATAACTGCAGCGCCATTCTCCTTAAAATAAATGTATGACTGAAAACGACATGCATAAGGTTCATTTGCAATGCCTTCGAAGTATTTTTGTTTTTTAATTTTCAAGTTGGCGGCACTTTTTTCACTTTAATATTAAGTTAGACGTTACTATTTTTCAAGGCTCCACCTACCTTACGCGATAAAGAGTTATACTGCTTATTTGATCGATTTGTCTATCTTGAGTACTATTTGTACGCAACTAATGCATCACCCAGCAAGCACAGTTCCTTCTCTTTAAATTTAAATGACAAAAGGTATAATCCGTCGTAATAGAACAAGTGGTGCCGACTTCACAACAAAGATCCAAGCCCAAACGGCATTCTTAAATAAGCTACATATAATCCAAAGAAACAAAGAAACCATAATCCTATCTTTAACCTCAATAGGGATATTACACATTATAAACATATAAGGAATACAAAAATTCAACTAAAATAATAAATAGGGATGTGTAATTGAGAAACTTGTATAGTTTTTCAACTTCGGTTTAAATCAGTAATAACGCGGGTACATCTTGTTGCTGTTATTGTTATTGAACGTGGGTGGTCCCTGAAACAGCTAATTGCTGCACTAGAGCTGTTCCACGAATTTGGTTAGTTGATCGGAGGCATCGGTGACCGCCTGTCCTGCACCAGCACCTCCCACTACTCCGCCCCCGACAACACCACCTACGCCTACATCCTGTGACACACCCCCTGGGAGTGGTGATTGATGAGGTACATGCATACCACCAACATGATTATGCATACCACCACCGTCGTGTGATGGACCTTGTGGCGCTGGTGAATGGCTCATTACATGATGTGGCGAGGGTTGTGCTCGTGGCGATGCCGATGGGCCGCCGGCTCTTGGCGAGGGCGCTGAACGTGGAGACGCATTTGGCTGTGGCGATCGTATGGGTGGTGAAGAACGTGCCGCTGTTTGCATCAGCTGTTGCTGCAGTGTGTGTGGCGTAGGTGGACCCATTACATTCGGGTTACCCACCATGCCGACACCGGGCCCACCTACCACACCACCGCCTTGCATCATTTGTTGTTGTTGTTGTTGCTGTTGCACAGCTCCTGGCATGCCACCCATTTGCTGCTGCTGCGGTGTGGGTGGCTTCAGCCCTTGTTGCATCGCCGCTGCTGCAGCTGCGTACTGATCACCTGGCCCACCAGGACCAAAGTTACCACCGGCAAATTGTTGGCCACCGCCGCCACCCATTTGTGGCGGTGCACGTTGCCGTTGAGGATAAGGGGGCGGGTAATTAGGCATTGGCATTTGACGCGCCTTGAACCACTGCACATTAGGCACCTAAAATGGACAGAAATTAATTTTTGATTAAAAGTTATCCTAGTATATTGCGGCTCAAACGCAACGACTTACCTGTCCTTGTGGTTGCATTCCGCCAGGCACTTGCTGCTGTTGTTGCATCATCATCGGGTTTTGCATGCCTGGCATACGCTGATGGGGCGGTCCCGGTTGCTGCTGTTGTGGTTGCATTACCACTTGCTGCTGGTTTGCTTGCGACATTTGCTGTTGCTGGCTCATCATATGTTGCAACTGTTGATTTTGTTGCATTACTTGTTGATGCTGTTGCTGTGGTCCATTTCCACCTGGTCCGCCGCTCGCGTTTCCACTGGCATTTGGTTGGCTTTGCTGTCGTTGCTTTATAATAGCAGCCATTATTTGTGGATTACGTTTGAGTACTTGTAGTATCTGTTGGTTGTCATGCGAAGGATTGTTTTTAATCTTTTGCATAATGAGCGCAAGCTGTGCTTCGTTCAGTGTTTGGCCGCCACTAACCGCTGGTCCATGCTGACCACCTTGCGGCCGTATTCCACCACCCGGCCCACCTACTTGACCGCCAGCGCCCATTCCTCCCATGCCACCTACGCCGGGACCACCAGCCATATTACCACCAGCATTGCCAGTGCCCATATTTCCCACAGGGCCACCGAGCATCTGATTCGAACCACCAGGCCCAACCATGCCCATCATATTCTAAATGATAGAAAAACAAAAATGCATTTGAGTTTATGTAATGCTCCTTTGGAAATGCTTTATTTTTTTTTTTTTCTTTACACTTACCGGCTGCATCGCGTTTTGCTGCATTTGAACTTGCGTTTGATTAGGTTGACGCATGCCTTGATTCGCGTTGCCTTGATAACGATTACCACCACCCCATTGCTCCATTGGCATGTTATTACCCATGACGGTATTCACGCCACCAGGGCCCATTTGACCCACGCCAACACCACCAACACCAACGTTGACATTACCAACATTACCTCCAATCATACCAGCATTAGGATTGCCTTGATTGGGCATTCCTCCTATATGACGTTGCATTACAGGAGGCGGCATTGGACCACCTTGTTGTCGCGCGGCTTCTTCTTGCACCTGTAATCATAACAAACAAATACGATTTGACACGAATTAATTTTCATTTCAAATTTTTCATAAAAAGATCAGCTTGATTGCATTATAAGTACATACCTGTTTAACCACCTGCAAAACATTCGGTGAAGGTGAATGTCCACCGCCAGGTTTCATACCAATTCCAGGCTGATGTGGATGCGGTGAGGTCATGCCTCCCATCGGAGCTGACACTGGTGAGGGTACTGCCACTGTAGACGGACTCATTCCGCCGGCACCAGTCGCTGCCATTAAGGCCGGCTGACCAGGTAGGCTCGGCTGAGCTACAGCTACACCTTGTACACCTACTCCAACACCCACGCCCACACCCACACCCACACCAACATTACCAGGTCCGACCACACCTACCGGTCCCACAACGGGAGTCGTTGTGACGCCAGGAGCACCGGTAATTGCTGCTGGTGTAGTAACTGTACGAGTCATAAGCGCCATGCGGCGACGCAATAGCTGTTGCTGTTGTAATCTATAATTTCGAAATTGAAGTAAATAATAAATAAATTGTATTAATAAAGCTAAATGAATACACCACATACTTTTGCTGCAGTTGTTGTTGCTTAAGTTTGTGTTTGATATTTGGACAGAAGGGCACTGGGCATTTTTGCTCCTGGCAGTGTTTGGCATGATAGCAGCAAAGCGCAATAAGCTGTTTGCAAATAGGGCAGCCGCCATTGGTCTTTCGCTTGCAGTTCTTGGTATGTTGTACGACACGTTTCATCTTCTGGCACGAAGGTAAACGACAATTCGCGTCCCGACACTGGCACGCATGCACCAATGATTGAATACACCGTTGTATAGATTGCTTGCGTGCTTCTTGAGGATTAGCTTGTTTGAGATCAGCTGGTGATGAGCCATCATCAATATCCAGTCCAAGTTTTTCCATCTTATGCGGATGGCCGACTTTCTCCTTGCACACCGAACAGAGATCAAAATCCTGGAAAATTTCCAAAAAAATTTATAAACACACAAATTATATTTATATAACATATATGCACATAGAAGTATCTCCAATATGTACTTACATCACAAACGGTACAGTGGTATCGTGTTTCCACTGCTGTCTTACAGTTGTTACATGTGTAGACAAACTTGTCTTGGCCTTGGTTGTGCAATTCGTACAGCATACAGAGCGTAGAGAATTGCGCGCGACGCAGCGATGAGAACTCGTAGTGTTTATCTCTCGCCAGCGTTAGGAATGCATCACGTCCATCCATCAGATCACAGGCTAGCAATGGATCTGGATCTTGTATGGGCTGGAAAGTAAAAAAAAAAGTATGCTTTAAATATAAAGTTCGCAAATTTACTGATAACGTAATCGCCACGACCTCAAGAAAACACTGCGTATGTGAGGCAAGTATGCGTTTAGTTATTTTTAAAGAATGCGCTTACCGCTAAGCTTGCAGCTGATTGCGCCGAGTGCAGACGTATCACAAAGAACACCTCCTTATGCTTCTCCATTGTGGCATAGATCTTGGCCGAGAGGTCATTGCCTGTCTGCTGTTCATTGGTTTTCTTATTGTTTTTGCGTTGTGCAGCTTTAGATTTATTTGACTTTTTCGCTTTCTTTTGGCCCTTTTTCTTACCATCACCGCTCACTTCATTATCTTCAATCGAGAATATCTGTCAAATAAACCAAAAAATATATGGTGGATTTTCAATTCTACGCTTTAAATGTAATTCTAAAAGAAAATCTTACATTGGCCGCTGCAGCCGCTTCTGCTGCTTCAGCTTGTTTGCGTTTCTCCTCTTCCTCCTGGTCCAACTCTTTTATACTTTCTTCCAGTACATTGGGCCAGAAATCGCCTTCGAAGTAAGGCAGCTCAGCCGCTGAAGTCAGTTTATCTTCCATTGCCTGCTTCAAAATATCTTTGTAATCCTGTATGGTACGCTCAATCATGCCCTTGTCCAACATCTTTTTGTACCACTCCTGCAAGCGTTTCGGCTTTGGTATTTTCTGATCCGTCGGGTGACAATGGAAGATGTAGTCGTCGCCCTCGGATGGTGGACAAGCCCAAATGTGCGCCATTGTGTAACCAAGTTGCTTCACATAATCCATATAGCCCAGCAGAATTTCATGATACACTGCAGTACGATACTGACGCGGTCTAAAGAAATGCACCGAATCCAAGTAGGCAATATATACGCGTCGTGTATTCGGTTGTGGACATTCCGACCCATATTCTTGCACATGCATGCCAAAGAAACACACATCGACGCCGTCCACCTCCTCAAAGGCAAATAACGCTTTCGCACGATAAGGAAACTCTGAAGACATTTCACCATTATCGACGAATCGTCGCCGCATGCCCGGTTTTACTTCAACGCATTTGTCTGAGGACGATACTACGCGGATGTGAACCTCACCAGCACCTGCTTCCTTCTTCTTCAAAAAGTTATTAACGCGCGTTTCAATGTAAATACCAAGTTTTGTAGTGGGCAAACGCTTTGCATTAAACTTGTTTTCCTTTCGTTTGGAATTCTTCTTTTTCAGACAGTTATCGCAGACGAAACCACCCGGCCAAATCGTATCTAGCCACAGGACGCAGATTTGATGTTGCTTGCGACCACATTCTTGGCAATCGACAAACGGCTCTAATTCTAAGTGATCATTTTTCATTTCTCTAAACTGATCTTTACGTATTTGACTGGTGCATGTGAAGAATAATTTAAAAACAATAAAAGATATCGAATTAAAAATGAGGACGAATATTAAAAAAAAAAGTTGTAAAGCCTTTAATTGACGTTGCATTAAAGGATAACACATATCACGGTATCTACTTACGTCTGCGATTGCTGCGGATCATCACCCAGTGTGACGGTATCTCCTTGAATGTCGTTGAAGCATTTTTGGCAGAAGGTGTATCTGTTTGAGGCAACACCATAATCCTTTAGACTTTAGTATTTACAAGACCAATACAAATTTTAAATTTTTTGCATATTTTTGATTGTTTTTTATGATGTGTGAATACGAATATGTGTGGTCGCGTTCCAGTAACGAAGCGCGATCATAAGCAGGTGGAAGGTGGTTGGATAAACGTTATCAAAAAAAAAAAATAACAATAAACGATACGAGAACCAATGGCGGATGATTATTGATGCGAGCGTTTCGTGCGTTTTTAAGAACGTTCGTTGCGGCATATTACGTACAACAAATTTGCATTGCGTTTGGGTGTGTAATTGTGTGGGTGTGGGTGTATTATACGAGATTAAAATGCAGTAGTAATGCGTGTGTATGTTGGTGGTGGTTAGGCATTTTTGGCAGACGGTTGACACAGCAGGTTTCAAGATGTTATTGATAAGCGTATAGTTACAAGGAATAAGCGATCAGCATTTAAAAACAGCAACAGCGATAGCGATGGTTGTAAAAAAAATTTTTTTTGTTGTAACACAATAAGCGCAAGTATTTAATTCAATCGATGGTAGTTGATGGATGGATGGATTTAGTTGGAGGTTGTTCGATTTTTCGGTTAGGATTGCGTTTTTTGTTATAGGACGTTACAGACGCACACAATGAACCATTCCCACAAGAATTTTATGTATTTATATTTTTTTTATGGATATTGCAAAGGAATAGAAGAAAATAAAAAAACAACGAGGTTGACATTAGAATTGTTTGGTTATAAACTATAAATAAAGGTGATGTCACTAAACAACTACAAATATTATACTTTTAAAAACTGTATTTTTGGTTTCAATATTTTGTTACTTCATTTAAAGTTTCAGTATTGTTAATAAACATAATTTGGTAAGAATCATTAAAAAATAAAAAATAAAATTAAGCATTCAGTGCATGCATGTGGGTAAAATATTTATATTTCATCACGAGCAATTTTATTTCAATTTGTTTTCATTAAAGAGTAAATTATGGAATTGTAAGTATAAATGTAGTCTTCAAGTGCTTTTTATGCATTTACATAAATTTTTATCCTATGTTTCATTACAACCACTTGAATCGAAAATATAAATTCGAAAGGCAACTATAGTTTCCTGAAAATTTACCAAAACTGAATAATTGATTTTGGAGTATAATGTGGTGTAGTCGTTCTTCTGGATTTGGAGTTATAGTTGCACGACTACATTTACTCAATACCGACTCTTGCTTCCCAGTTTTCGCACTCTGGGCAACTCATGTGTGACACTTATTTGGTTGAAGGGCCCATTGAAGTCAACGGCGTCTGGTCTGTTGACCATTAGGTGCCGCTGCAAACGGGCAACTGTCTTGGAGTAAGCGGTTCGCTATACAATGGTAATGGTTGTTGTTGTTGTAACCGCATACAAATTCCCCAGATTTTTTGGGGAATGGCGCGGGAGTGCCAGTCCTTGGCCAGATATGATCTGAGGTTCCGACTGTCGTGGGAACACGGTTATTCGGTACGCGTAGAATTCGCCACGTAAAAAAATCACCTCATGAAAACACTACAGACGAATCCTGCACAAGGATTAGGCAATACGATTTACGGTTATGCATTTTGACTGTTCGGACCCTCTATATGAAAGGTGCCTCTATCCAATTGCGGCATGTCTTCGTCAAATACAAGGCTGACATCACCGCACTCCAGGAAATGCGATGTGGGAGCCTCGGCTGCATGAAGTATGCAGCGTTTTACGTTTATTATAGCTGCCATGTGGTTGGACGGAGACTACGACACCTCGTCTCCATGAACGAATTACACAAATCCGCATTAAGACTGAACTCAAAAACATTAGCTTAATTTTTGCGCACGTCCCGAGGAGGTGAAAGATGTCTCGAGGGATCATAAGAGCGCTGCTCCCGCAACAATGTTTAATTTGTACTTAGCGACTTAAACGCCAGGCTGGGCAAGGAATGAAACTTCAGCCTTTACGAGCACACGTCCGACAACGGAGAGAGGCTCATCCACGGCTTGAAAACATGATAAGTTACATAGTGGTACCAGCACCAAAACATCCACAAAGCCACTTGGGTGTTTCCTGGTCAAAGAACAAAGAAGCAAATTGGTCACATTGTGATAGGCGGAAGATGCGATTCTAGCGTTCTTGACTTGCGTTCCATCCAAGGATAACTACCTTGTTGTATATAAGGTCCGCATGCGCCTCTGTGCAGTGAAGAACGTGGGCCAGACAGTATGTCGAAAGATCGGCGTGGAGAAGCTGCAGTCACAATGCACAGAAGACATTTCGCTCTAGACTCTCAATCCTGCTTAAACGGGCAACTCCTCATGGTCCGGATATAACTAGCCGCTACGGAGCAGGTGGTCGGTAACTACTACACAACTGGGGGTCTACTCTGTATTGCGATTCGAAAGGCAAATCAATCGGATTCGAATACTTGGCACTATGAATTTGTATTAGTCCGTGTCGCCTTTCGAATCGCAATTCAGAGTAGACCCCCTGGTATGACGAAGAGTGCGGAATAGCTACCGCCTCGGAATAAGTAGCATACAAAGCCACCCTTCAGCCATTAGCTACATGGGCGACAATTAAGGGATTCCGAGAGAATAGGAGGGAGTAGTTTGAATTGGCTGCATGAAATAATGGGACCCGAAATTCTATCGGAAAACAACGCGGCTGTTTGGAGCCGCCGAGGCTTGTCTGGTTTTTTTTATTGGTAATTATTTTTACGTGGCGGGCTACAAGCCCAGCGCATAACCCATAGCTGGGGTGAATTTTGTCTTCTCACTTTAGTTCACTTCCAAGTGGGTGTTCGGTTGCTACCCAGAGGATACTTGGTGGAAACACCGAAAGTTTTGAGCTAATTGAGTCGGATACAATAGATCGTTTCTATCCACCCCCTGGTGAATGGCGATCAAAACCGTTCCACACATGAGCGGACTTCTGCACCCGGAACCATCCTCCGATTGTGCTGCATTGGGCATGTTGTACGCATGAATGACGACGCTTTAGTGAAAAGATCCTTCGACTCGACACGCATGGCTGGACAATGAAAGAGCGCACACGGACACATTGGACGGACCAAGTGCAGAAGGACCAGTGTGCACTCGGGATGAACAACTCGCGCAACTTGCAGCGAAGTGATATTTAATAGCAACCGCTTTGATTTGCTTTGAATAACGTGCGGAACACAAAGTAGCTTATAGTGTACGTTATGGCAGCGACGTTGGTAGCGAGAGACAACCTATTCGCGAGTGTATAAAAAGCCCAAAAATTTGCGACACTGTTGTAGATCCAAAAAAAAAAATTTCTGGAGCAGCGGGAATACCGGCTGAACTATTCAAAGGTGGTGACGAAGATCTGTCACTTTAACTTGAATTGAGGGGAAAACAACTGTAATTTTGTTCAATTCGTTTCGATTCGAGACGTGACGAGTAATCACTCGATCAGAAAGCCGCGATTCGGGCCTTTGTTGGGTGCATGTACCAACTGTTTAAACGCAGTTTGGTCTAATGAATGCATGTCTGAATATATTTCCTAGTCCATTGCGCTGAATCCATTCATGCACCAACTGATTAGGCCTTACCAGTTTGGCTTCAGGACTGATAAATTCACTATTGACCAGATTAAGTGAAAATATCCTCTATAAGCAAATCGACACACATCACCTTTTTGTTTTTTAAAGCCGCTTCGGCAGAACGAAAAGCTGCCTCTGCGACCCCATATCTAAATGTGCGCTCTCCACGAAACTAATACTTTAGCACTATCCGAATTGGGAAGAACAACTTCGCGTCGTTCGAGACCAAGCAAGGTTTTATACAAGAGAACTAACTTAATTAGGCGTATTCTTGTTTTCGTACGAATCGAAAATGTGAAATTTTCGTATAAAAAACGATAGGAAAATTTCACGATTTTCGATTTGTACGAAAACAAGAATACTTGTACGTCCCAATATCTTTTGAACTATTACGTACAGGCAAAAGTGTGAACCAATGGCATCTGATAAAGTGACCCTTGGAGTGTTCGGGAGAGATTCTACGTAAGATTTACGAATCTTTACGTATTTGTGCAGGCGAGTACCGGAGACGATGGAATGATGAGCTGTATAGGGTCCTTCAAGTATTACGTAAGCAGAGTCAGCCAAAGTACGCAAAGTTCTTGCCTGGATTAATATAAAGAATAGTTTTTTCCGGTAGGTGGAGCAGGGACCGATCTATGCGAAAAAATCGTATTTTTGGTCCGGTTTGCTTGAAATTTTGCACGTATGTAGCTCATTGCCTGGATTAGCATATAGGATACTTTTTCGGTAGGTGGAGCAGGGACCCATCTATTCGAAAAATCATATTTATGGTGCGAGTGGTTAGGCACCAGTTTCTCCCATGTTTCTTAACCGAATTGAATGATTGTGTTACAGTTCGAAAGATGTTTTAAGCGAGCGGGTATAGGCTAATGAAATTATTAAAAAGTTGAATAAAAGATCAAAAATACTTGTACTTAATTTATTCGCCTGCGATATTTTAGTAACTACTGAAGCTTATTGACTCAAAATTGATATATACAATGATGTATTAACGAGGAACAAGAATATTTTAAATTTGAATTTAAAGCGGATTTGATTGAAATTCACTCGGAAGTGAATTGCAGAACCTGCCTGAATAAAGGAATGTAAAGTGGAAGGCTTCTTGACTCTCAGGATTGCCTTTCGGAAGTGCTTTTAACTCCTGAAATTTTCTACTGGGTTACTAATATTTTTTAGAGTTTTGGAAGGTACATTTTTAGAATTATTGCCTTCTGTCAGAAATATTATTTTAACGCCCAAAAAAA
>JAPVRG010001124.1:0-14889 GCA_029783565.1 Rhagoletis cerasi
CTTTCGAGTGGATGGAAGTCTGCCTGACGGTATTTTTGAAAATTTCCTTATTTTACTATACATATATGTACATATGTATTTTGTATCATCATAATCTTAGCCTTTTCGTACCGTTCGAATTGATTTCACTCGCTTGAAGTAAAGTTAGCTGTTTTGTTTCTTTTACTTTTTAGCAAAATGTGCAGCTTCGCAGATAGAGGCATTTTTATTGTAACTTCTGGGTGTACTGAACACCTCTGACTATATGTATATGTATACATACATATGTATGCATGTTTGTTTGTTTATATATTTGGTCATTTCCACCAGAAGGTCCCCCGCAGACAATATATTAAAAGTTAAGAAAATTACATTGTTTTAGAATATTTTCATAGGGAAACAAACAAATTTTATGCAAAAAAATTTAACGTAAACAAATTTTACATTTATTCATAATCCATTTCGAGATATTTGAATGCAAGCGCAACTTTTCTCATTCGGATATTTCTATTGCACATTTTGTTTTGACAAAAGTTCTTAAAGAGAGACATTATGCATTGACTTTTGCTTTCTAAAATCTTTCTGAGTGTCCATCCATAAGAAACTATGCAATTGCAAACAACTGCAAGTTTTTGCTTTGCATGATGGTAAAAAAATGTCTCGTGTGACAGTGATTCAAATTAAATTAAAAAAACTATAAATCATTTAAAATCAAAACCATTTTTAAGAGACATCAATGCCCAACATTCTAAAATTAGTCACATCGAAATATTGCCTCAGGTTTACCTGAAATCGGCGTTTGAATTGTTGGCCGCAAAACCACTTCAGTTTTTTTGCCCGTGCGAATGCCTTGGTTTTTTGCAATTATCTTGAAAACGAAAAATTTCCCAAAATCAACATTAGCACCAATTATATAGCTAATTAGTAAGAATTATAAATTAGGCCTATTGTCAAAATAAAGAAATGTTTTAGATTACGGTTTTTCAGTTTGAATGTTCAACATGATGGAAATGCCCATATGTATATACTATATTGTGATATTTTTCATATTAGTGGCGTAGCTATTTCGGTAATTTAATATGATTATTATATTAATTGTGACTTTGGATTATCAATCTCAAATTGATGCGCGGATTATCCGATTTTTTTTTTAATTTAACTAGGCCTTTTTTCATTACTATGGGCATTACCAACAAAAGTTATAAAGACTTACATGTAAAAGCAAATATTTATCTGTAGTTCAGGTCAATTTCATTAATTCTGATTCATTTTCAAAACCCCTTTAAAAGAAGTTTGCTGGTGTCCTGCTTCATAAATGTATGTAGAAATACAGTGGATTCATGTGTAAGTAATGAGAGCATCAGTATGTTATATGAAAATGTACACTCTTTCTATAAAAGTATTCATTAAATCCGAATACATAATTACCTATTCCACTAAAATGATATTTGCTTTTGTAAAGCTACATATACCTACATACACATATAGACACACATACATACATATGTTGCGATAAATAAAGATGTTATGCGAAAAAGTTTAAAGGCTTAAAATATTTTATTGTTTACAATTAATTTTTTTTTATTTCTAATTAATACAAACTTTTTTTTTTTTAATCTTTGTTATCCGTATTTTCCATACTCACCTATTCATATCTCATTTGTTTTTTGCAGAAAACTATTGGGCAATTTCTATAAAGTCAGTGACATCATTGAACAATATTGCTTGGAAAGAAATATTGAAGAAACGGCTCAGCCATTCTGATACATCTGATAATACTAATGCCATTACAGTGAAAGCTGCAGATAGTGAACGAAGTATTGATGAAGAAGAAGATTTGAACCATGATGATGCCACGTCGCTTAAATTTTCAAGACTTACCGATCTGCATATATGTCCACGGTGCGATAAGATGTATGCATATAAGAAGAACTTGTCGCGTCATTTGAGATTTGAATGCGGAAAGAAGCCATCGGAACGATGTCCGCATTGTCCCTACGTAACTCGGTACAGGCACAGCCTGAATACGCACGTAAAATCGCAACATCCCGAGACGGGCCAAACAGCAGGGCAAATGGTAAAAACAATTGCCAGTGAAGATCGCATACTTAGCTCGATGGGCGTGAAATAATTACATGCACAATTTTCTACATTTATATCTCCATACATACATACATGCATACCTACGTACATATACCAGAAATCTGAAATTTTAAATATGCTTCAACTTCCGGGCATACAAATGCAATCACATAACAAAACGACAGTCTTAACGGATATATTGACCGTCCCGATCATCTCAAGAAATGGTGGCTGTGGTAGTTCTTATCGTCAGCTAATGCAAATGGAATTGTTATTATTGTTAGGAGAAAATATGTCGTGATATTAATGCGTTTGGAAATAAAAAACCTAGTTATAAAAATGTGAAAATGTGTCATTTAATACCATTGGCCAGACAAATAGTAAATTCAAATTGTATGGCTTTATGAATTCGATTTTAAATCTAATTATAGGCCTTCATATATATACATACATACATATTTACGTACGTCTCATTTTTCACCCACACATATATACATATGTATCACTAAATCTTTGTACTTACATACGTACATATGTATGTGAATTTTAAAACATCTAACTCATTTACAACTTCATTTACGTCGATTGGGAACGATTTGCTTGTTTTCGATTTTATTCTTCTAATGCTTTAGCCATAAGTTTTCGTAAGAGATTTTATTGAAGTAATATTGATTTTTGTGCATTGAATTGATAGTTAAACATGACAAGTCGGAACAAACGGATATCACCCCAGAGGAGTTTGAGCTCGATGATTGTCTGCTGGAGAGTAACGATATCGTCATTACACAGAACAAGGATGGATTCGTATTGCATGTAAAGAAGTTAGGTAATATTACTACTGCGAAAATTGCTCCAACAGATGAAGATCAAACAGTCGCTAGGGACGTTAGTGATCCGAGTACCCAGGCCCACATAGCTGATGTGCAAAATATTGTTGATGTCAAACCTACTCTTACTACACTGACTACCAGCCAAATAAAGCTACCATCTTCCGAATGTGGTGAGTTTCATGAAACATTTTTCTTAGTATAAGGTATTATTTAAAAAAAAAAACCTAATAAAGTATCCTAAATATTATGGCTGTGGCTAGTGTTCGTCCAATACCACCATGTACTCGATGCCAGTACTCATTAAAGGTATCGTAGAAAATACTCGATTGTACTTGTACTCAAAAATACTCAGACGAACAATTTTAGTTCAATGATCGTTTACGATATAAAAACATACAGCGGGGGAAGGCGATTTCTATTTTGTAAAATTGGCCGGAACTGCCTTAGAAAATAAACCTGGCTCGAGCTTAAAGAGAGCTGGGAATGGCCATTCATATCTTCCTATTTACAATGGGATTACTTGAAAGTGCTAAAACAGGAGGCGTTAAGCAAAAATCATACGCTGGCTCCACATCCTCCTCTGATTCGCTATTACTTTTGCTAGCACAAGCGAGTGGTCCACTTGGCCAAAAAATCGTTTTTGCAGAATGTACATAATCAAATTTTCTACTACAACTAAATACTTGCACATAGGACTCTATACTCACCAAGTACTTGTACACGCGTATCGAAGTACAAAAAATACTCCGTTGTTGGTGGAGGTACTCGAGTATATACTTTTAAGTACTGGTATCACTCTCTGTGGCAGGCGTTGTTATCGAACGCACTTATGGGCTGCAGGTCATTTAGTAATTCCATTTTCTTAGGCGCAACCGTACCCTTGAGTTTAAAACAGAACCTGCCTGTATGTCTTGTATTTTTAAAATTATATGCGTTCAAAAAAAAATCGAAAAAATCTACACCCTGTGATGTTTTTTTAATTCCGATACTACAAATTTCTACTTTTTCTCAATTTTATGTTTGGTTTATAATTCTGAGTTAATCTTCTGTAAATTGTCGTCTAAAATGTATAGCCAACTAGGATTCCAAAATGGTATGACATTTGCTAGATTGTTTCTTAAATAAGGGACAGTTTTTGTAAAGAATCTCAGTTTTAAAATTTTTTTTCTTACTTAAAACGATTGTAGTGTACCCAAGACTTACCTTGAAGCCGTAACTTTGAAGGTAATTCTTGTTTGATTGAGACGTATAGAGTCCTTACGTGACTTGTTTACCACATTTGTACAAAAACGTTATTTTTGTCGGTTTTTCATCATTCCTCATCCTCTCTGTATCGGTATATTTCATTAAAAAAAAAACCATTTGCGTAATGTATATATGGATGTTTCAGTTGCCATATCAATTAGCTCCACTTTCTCTAAAAGCCCTTTCAAAACTAATTAGATCGGTACTCATTTTATATCGAGTCATTTCCCTTAATTGAATTTAATTTTTTAACAGGTGGCAACTCTTTTCAATACAATAATAGTATCTATCTAAAAGGTTTTGAAAAGGCTTTTCCAGAACGTGGAGTTAATCGATTTGGCAACTGAATCATCCATATGCTGGTTTAAAAAAATCAATAAAATCGCCCAAAAACTAGCCGTTATATTTTAAATAATATACATACATATTGAGGGTATTCACAAGATGTCGTAAGCATCGTAAAGTTTTAAAGTCGTAAGATTTTTCAATGTAAAATAATGGTTAAAATGCTTTAAGACGAATTGTAAGTACGCCAAAATTTTAATAAACTGATAGAAAATGTATAATTAGCTCTTATTATAAACTACGAATCCCTAAGACCATTTTAACCGTTATTTTACATTGAAGAATTTTACGATTTTAAGACTTTACCACGCTTACGACATCTTGTGAATACCCTTATTATGTGAAACATATTTATGTACCTACATATATAGTAAAGATTTATGCACATGTCGTCCCATTACAAAAGTAATGCTCGTACTTTAATCCTATTTCCGAAAATGTCGCATATTTTAATATCTAGGGGATTCACACGATGTCGTAAGCGTCGCAATGTCTTAAAGTTGTAATTTTTACCCTGATTTTAGGTGGTTTTTAACTACACCAACAATTTTGAAATTCATGGGAAGTTAATAAGAAGCCTTTTACAACGTTGAAACATTACGACGTCAGTGAATTAATTCCATAATTGTATTTTTAAAGATTCATACCTTCCTGGTTATTAGGTTGCCTGATTAAAGATTATTATTTTGCAGTGCATTTGCTTGTTGCAAACTGAATAAAAATATATTCGCATGACCAGATACTCCCATAACAGGGAAAGTGTGATTGCCTACATTGTTTTAAATGTTGTTTTGGGAGTAAATCTTTGAGCTATTGAACCAATGTATTTTCCCGAAAATTAACTTATCGGCTTTTGTAATGATGATGACGATATGTTGTTGTTTTTGTTTTCATTTAATTGTGTTACTTTCACCTAATTCTTATGCTACTCGCCTCGTATTTTCTTTAGAGCTAATAAATTTGAAGAAGATAATACCGGCGACTACAACGATCGCGGCTCATCAGCCTGCAACGACTATTATTCAATCGCATCAATTTAGTCAGCAACCGCATCCCTCGCACCATCAACATGGCTATGCTATGGACCATTCGCAAATACAACAACTGCAGTCACATCCTCAAGTACAAAGCATCGTAACGACACACCCCCCACACACACAGACAATCAATCTGATGGGCCTGAGAAATGTCCAAATAACTGAACAAAAACCACTAACTTCGCGAATTAAGTATTCGCGTGGGAAAATGATAACTCCGCAGAGCACAACTGCCGGCAGTGTACAGATCGTGGAATCACACGAGGCGGAGCAACATCATCATCATCAACAACTGGCCGAGGGTACCAAATACGAAATAAGCGAAATCGATCTGAATAATCCATCCGCGTCTGCGGCCATCATCAGCGATTTAGTGAAATATGCCGAGATTGATGATATTGAATTGCCAGATGGCACAAAGATAGGCATTGGTTTCGCACCAACCGAAATTACGGAGCACATCCAAACAACAGCGCCGTCGGCGGCCCAAATGGGCGGCGTGGATGAAGACTCGGAGCAAGCTGTGCACCACCACCATGTTCAGCATTTGCAACAAACACAAGTTCATCACATCCACCCACAGACTCATCACGCTCAATTACAGCTACAGGAACAGGATGACGCCACGACGAGCGTTGAGGCGACTATCCTTCCCGATGGTATTACTCTGCACGAACAACCGACCATCACAAAGAGTTACACAATACTAACTACACGCCCCATTAAGCAAGAAGGGTGCGCAAGCGTCGATGGCACCACAACAACCACATACGAACTTTCACTGAGCGATTCATCAATGCATCCAGATGACGGTGATGCCAAGTACGTATGCCGTCATTGTGGCAAGAAATATCGTTGGAAGTCCACTTTGCGGCGACATGAGAATGTCGAGTGTGGCGGCAAACAACCATGCCACCCATGTCCGCACTGTTCGTATAAGGCGAAACAGCGCGGAAATCTAGGCGTACACGTGCGAAAGCATCATCCCGATAAACCGGCATTGGAGAGTAGGCGCGGGCGCAAATAAATAATGATTCCAATGGCAAGAGCTTCCTGTTGCAGGAAAAGTTGCTGCTAGTACAATTAACGTTACGGAGACGTTGCCGTTTCCTTATACTGTACATAATGTTTATGTATGTATGTATGTATGTATGTATATGCAACCTGCTATTTGCTTATTTATAAGTACATATGTATTAGTAATTGACTAAAATCGGAAATTAGATATTTTTTGTTGGTTTTTAGCTTTGTTTTTTGTCTTTTCTTTTTCAATTATTGAGCCCAGTAAAATTATAGAATATCATTATGGTATAAATATCTGAATTCGATTCGATTTCGGCTTAACGTATTGATTTAAAATCGTACAACATTAAAAACATAAAAAATTTTTGTGGCAATAGGACAGCTTTAATTTGGTGTGTCCAGTTTAATCTAAGTACAGTTATTTAAGTAGTTACATATTCTCGTATTGAAATCTTGCGAAATCATGTTACATAGTATGTACGGCTAAAAGAGAAAAGCTACTATATTTTCGGAGACTTGAACGAAAAGTTTTGCAGAATTGTAAAAAGTGAATGAAGTGTATGTTTGTATGTATGTAAACCCTTGCCAGTGGTTAACTACGCACTATGAATACGGACTTAAGTAAATCAAAAATTTTGCACAAACTTTTAAGCGACCGAGTGCAGATGCAGTCCTGATCGAGTAATTTACCTATGTTTAAACAATTTCTAACACCCTCAAATTCTCAACCTATTCTAAAAACCATCTTAGCACAACCCCTTGGACTAAATTATTTTGGAACCAGTTAGTAGTTGTGCAGTTTTGTGTTTAAGTGTGGATTTTAAAATAAGACTGCTTGGAGTTTCAAATAAATCTCAAACTTACGTCGTATTTCGTATTAACCATTTATTGAAATCAATGGAAAACTAGTGAAAATACGACTTTCATAATTCTACATAGAAAACGACAAACAAATTATAATAAACAAGCAAAATTTATTGAAGGTTTCCAATCTCTTTCTACAAAATTTACACACTTATGTATGTAAGCATGTAATAAAAGTAAAAAATACCCCCTTATCAATCCATATTAAAACTCAATACTGCTTAACAAATATTTGAGAAAAAAATGTGCAATCAATGAAGTCCTATGTAAACGGTTCTTATAAATAAGTTGAGAATCTCAAAAAGAAAATTAAAAAAGTTTCATGCATTATTCGGCTATCTATTTAGTTCTAAAAGTTCATCTTCACTGTCACACAGTGTTCTAATTCACATTCGTGAGTAAACAACTCTTTTACAAACATACATAAATATGTAGTTAACTTTACACACGAAGCTTTTCTCCAAGTACAGACAATGAATGTATGGTCATCAGGACATGTGCTGGTACGATTTCATTCGATCTACTTAAAACGAAATTGTGAACCGTACGAATTAGTCTGATATGTGCTGAAATGTGTGCGTCCTACAAACATTCGTACCTATGTAATACGAAGACAGCTGACCGAATTTGGAAAGCAAACACTTTAATGCAATTTAAGTTAAAATTAATGTTGGATCTACATATTTATTTACGTTTATTTATAGAGTTGGGGGAAAAAATAAAAAATTGTGCAAAGAGGCCGCAGAGATCATTCCAACTCCTTAGATGGTTCATTTACCATTACGGGATTAATAGAGTATGTTTCGAAAGCATAATAAATGACATCTACTGGGGAGAGATAAATTCAGGAGCTAAACGCCCTTCCGAATGGTCTCCATGAGGATCGAGGATCTTTCACTCTGCCTTATTATCTCCTTTTTTATTTTGTATGGAGTGGCACAAATTAAATACCTTTTGTTTTCGCTACCTATAGAAGGGCTTCCAAAGGGAGGAGGAGTTCTTCTATAGCTGCTTGTTTAATTCATAAAAATCACACTTCTTTAAGATATTTATTTGAGGTTCGTATAAAATATGTTTTATTGTAATTTGCATATTGAAATTCATTTGTAATGCTAAATAATATAAAATTATACATATGTACATTCGCGTTAGTTGTAAATAGAAAAAAACCGTTCTAGTAGGCATGCCGGGAAGCACTTTTCCCCCTCCTTTCTTCACTAAAGAACGCCTAATTAAATTATCTTCTGAGTCTTTGTAAAATAGTCATCTATTCCTGATATTTTGAAATTAGCAACCACAATGAGATTCCTTAATGAAGAAGGGCTTCAGATCTGGATCAGATCAAAATCGATTATCAGCTGCCACACCTTTGTATTTTCCCCTCACAGTAATGAGGTTTTGTAATGCTTACTAGGCCTTTCTAAAAAGCCGTAAATTATTAGGATTTACATATGTTTTTTTCGCAATATCCATGCGTTTTCTTTGGTATTAGCTTCGCAATGCAGAACTGAAAGAAGGCTTCAAAACACATGAATTTGTAGTGCCGTTGATTTTTGATAGCACATTGCTTAACGAAGTGGTGTTTGCGTCATCTTTATTTCACTATAAGTTCCGAAGTGAGCAGAGCCTGATTAAGTGCCCTTTTCGACAATGTATTTTTACCCTGCGTTTTTTGTACATTCTATTTTAAAAAATTCTTCGAAAATCTTCATGCGTTTACACGTGAAAAGTTATCGTGTAAATAACAAGAAAGGGTCATCATGTAAACGCACGAAGACTTTTTAGAAAGATAATGCGCAAAAAAGTCAGGGTGAAATGTCGTCGTGTAAAAAGGCTCTAATCTAAGGAATTTACATACTTAAGTATGACATTTCTTAAACCAAAAGAAATCTGTTGAACCTTGCTGTTCACGCCTGATGGCACTGCTGGGATAACGAAGCACCAACACCTACATAACGAGAGAAATCAGACAACAAATAACTCGACCGCAGCACTATATAACCGCTATTAGGAATTGCAAATAAATCGATTTGATCAACATCTGTCGGGCTATAAATGCGAAAGGTACAAATATGTCGATTCCAGAGCCATCTATCGGCTAAATTTTTTGCGGAAATGTTTATTTTAATTCGAAATACATGTGAGCGAAATTGGGGTATAAATACGAACGGGTACAGCTGTAGCCAGACCCGTCTATGGGGTGGGCGATTGGGGGTGTTCCCCCCCCCGGGCCCGGATTTCTACGAAAATTTAGTTCAAAGATAAAGAAAATTTATCTAAGTTGATAAATTTGATTAAAAAATTAAGTAAACAAATTTTTTGTGGTGATAGGGGGGCCCGGCATATATTTGGTACCGACCCCGGATTTTCTCTTGACGGCCCTGGATGTAGCTTATACCCATCCATGTGAACCAATGAGTTCAAAACAAGACATCTTCAGAATTGGTCAAGCCGCTTAGGATGAGATTATGTTGTCGCTTGGCGCGCAATACCTTATATCCGCCAAGTGCAATATCGTGTATGAGGTGATATGGAAAATATTAATTTTCGTTATTCTGTCACAATGATAGCCTATCCAACAAATAGGAAATAATAATCGTAGCTCATATTTAGTAAATTCCATTAGGGCGCCATTCAAAAGTTAAAAAAAAAAATTGTTTGCTCTTTTGTGAAATTTTCGGACTATCTATACGTGGTATCACATTTGGCGGGACGAGGTATTGCGTGCCAAGCGGCTGTATTCAACACTCGGGGAAATAGAATAAATGATCGCTTTTGATTTCTAGCAAATGCCAAATCACATCTATTATTGTTCAAACTATCTTTCAAATCGCAATCGGCTTGTTGAAATCTATCACACCATTCCGATTTCAAAGCAATTTCTAGCACATGCCTGTATGTTTTTCCAAGATGAATGAATTGCAATTTTTATTTTATTATTTTTCTTCATTCATTTGTAGGCTATTTTGTCAAAGTTGAAATAATATCTATAATAGTAATTGATGTGGAAAACTCGTACAATTCTGTTTGCATACATAATATGTATGTAATTTAGAACCAACGTTATATGCATCTTCAATTAAAGTTGCACAACCTAGAGAAGGGTTTATGTAAAATTATTGTATTGTGCAAAAAGTAAAAGTGGAACAAATAAAACTTACGTATATTCTTATATATATGTATGTATATGTATACAAACCAACAACCATGTAAAATGAATACATTTATGTAATAAGCAATTATAAAATAAATGAAATTTTAATTTTCAATTTAAAATAAGTGTCTGTATGTACAAAGACTTACATACACAGATATGTATGTATGTATACATATAGCTTAGATAAATGACTAGTTTATCTTAATTAGTTCTTTCTTAAGGCATAAGCATACATACATGTATGTATGTACACGTGCAAATTGAGACATAAGCCGCTTTCGATTCGCCACTCCTCTGCTCGGCTAAGGTCGGCTCCGCTCGCTTAACGAAACATTTTTATAGAAACGCAACAACAAATTTAGGGAGCATAGACGATTATAGTTATAGCTGCATCGCTCGTTTAGGATTTGTTTAAATATCTATGCTTTGGATTTAATTGAGTTTCTGCGATTCGACTCGCTACTTGCTAAGTGGTTGGCGAATCGAAAACGGCTATATTCACGCGTAATTCATATGTAAATTATGTAGATATATGTGCACTCTTAAAAAATGTCCTAGTATTAGTCCAATACTGATGAATAAAGTTTTATTAAGACGAAATAAAGTCTGAAATGTGGGTGGTAACGAGTATCTTTTGTATGGGCTCTGGATCGTTTTTTTTTTTTTGTGTATTCCCTCCGACTGCAACTCCCTTTTCCTACATTCCACATTCATTAATACATCATTAACTACCACCGTTGTCGACAACGTTTTTCCATATAAAAGCTGCAAGTTCTTTTTCTAACATATTTTTCTGCATTTTCAGGTACACACAAGGGAGTGGAAGTTCAAAAGATTCCAAAGCTTTCCAAATACATGTGCCGTCTTCGGTTGAGAATATAACATATAATATGGCCTATGTTCGATGTGTGACTGATACGTAAAGGATTCCAGCATTTCGCTATTTATTCATAAAAAAAAAAATTGATTCAAATGTTCATATAAACAGTTCGATACAAAGCTAATGTATTTTTCTTTCTTCAAGGTTCCCAAAGTCGGATATCTGGAAGAGATGCTTTAACGCTCGAAAAAACCAAAGACTAATTTAAAGACCAGCTTTAATAAAAAAAAATACAGTAAAAGCTTCTTGAGTGACTAAGGAAGGTCTACGATGGATATCGGCTCTTGACTTGCTTATTAATGGTTTCGCTAAAAATTTTAGTTTTATAAACTGACGCATATACATACGTACATACATACATTGGCATATACAATTTGTATTTATGTATATGAAGTAGTACCATATCGACGGCTTGTATTCAATACCCTCTATCACCAATTTTCACAAATAGTACTTTCTAATGTTAGAACCGATCTGGGACTTAACTGTTAGCACTGATGTTAGTTTTAACTTTGCAATTCAATAGTGAATTCTTCCAACAAAAGATATACAAAGTCAGCATTAACATCATTGATGACAGTTAAGTTTTAGACATATATTTATATTTTTTTGAAAACTGCAGATGGAGAGTATTGAATATAAGCCGTCGATATGTAAATAATTTTTTACAAATATTTGCATATACAAAGTTATACAAAAGGAAATAATATGAGAGGTGTGCCTTTCCAAAGTACCAACCGCTCGTTTTGATACACGTAAATACATACATATATAAATGCATAAAAGAAATTATTGGGGGCTATCGATAAATCCTTCGTAGTCCAACTTTTCGGGAAATTACGAAATTGATATCACTGAATTCGAATAGCTACGAACGTAGCATATATGTACTTTTAATTCATAACCTCGTAGCCATTCGGATTCAGTGGTCGAATTTTTGTAGATTTCACGAAAATCGGAATACAATGGATTCAGTGATAGCCCCGATTGTTCTAGATTTTTTTATTGAGGGGATTCATAAGCTATCGTAAGCGTCATAATGTTTAAATGTCGTTCGTTTTTAATTACGGCTAAAACGTTTTAGGGAACTCGCAGGGTATTAAAAGAGCTAACCATATGACTTATAAGGTTAAGATTCTGGTGTAGGTACCTCCAGAAAAATTTTAACGGTTCTGTTACATAAACAAATTTACGAACGAAGATATTACGATGCTTATGGTATCTTGTGAATCCCCTTAATTTCTGTTAGTGCCGTTTTTACAGTGGAGATTTAAATCACAAACAGACTACTGTTATGGTACGTTCGATTTGTATCTCAATTAAGATCCCAAAGATTCAAAAATATTGCCAACTTAATGGAATTTCAGAGAATTCTAATAACTGACAAAAGCATGACTCTATCGTGTCTTCGGTTTGCTTTACATTGTCTAAATCAGGAATCTTCCTGTTTTATTTTCCGCATTTGTCGGCAGTACTTTTGTATAAGGTATTTAGTGAAGCCATATATACTAAATACTTTGGTAAGCTGTATTTTGCTACGTAAAAGTTTCTACAAGCTTTTATTCTTAGTGTTTAGATTACTTAGATCGATGAAAATAAATAAATACATTTTTTTAAAGCATTTAGCCAGCAGAAGTACTAAATACGTATGCAAATTAGACCGTACCTAAAAAAAGGTCGCCGTACACTTAAAATCTTAAGTGTTTTTGCAAAGCAATTTCGAAAAAAAAAGTTTCAGCTTAACGCACTATGGTCTCAATGCCTGTTTTTCTGGCCAAAACTAATTACGGCTAAATAAGTAGATGATTTTAAAAAATACGAATTGTCTAGTGATTCTTATATGATTTCTCATTTATGTAAAAAGATGTTAACCCTTGACCACCAAACGGTCTAAAGGGGCCACTTATTAATTTGCAGTTTTATTAAAAAAATTTGAATGCAATTTTATTCAAATATTAGTATGAAAGAAGAAAAAATGTCACTTAGTTATAAAAACTTATACAAATTGTACTAATTTCAATTTAAAACCTGAAAAGTCTGAATTTCTTAATTTTTTCTACTGAAAAGTTAAGAGGAGCAATCTTTGCAGCAACAAAGTTGTAAATTGCCTTTTGTTCCCTCTCTTTATTTGGCCTTATCGCCAACTCCACGTGAGCAATTCGTTCCTATCATTTAACAGGAAAAACAAAAACAAATTGGGATAAATTGTTTTTGTTTTGCTTTATAATTTTTGGGAATTTTTGTTCGCATGGAATCCACGATAAGGCCGATTGAGTCCTCTCCAAACGATAAATAGTTCACTACTGACAGTATCAAGATAACCTAGGAAAATAGCCGTTTTCTCAGAAATCGCAACACGAAATATGGTCACGTAAGCTCACAAGATATAATACTTTCATCCTAGAATAACCGTATCTTAGCCAAACCTTGCCAAAATTTAATTTATCATCAAAAAAAAATCGTAATATTTTGTTATCACACATTTTTAATATCTACTCACTCGCAACTTTAGTCTTCATACCAACTTTTTTCAAGAATGTGTTCTAATATCTTAAATGCAGAAATTAAAATTTTTGCTTTATATCTCACAATCGAATTTTTAATTTTACAAAAATAAGTAGACTTTGACTGCTGTTTGCTTACTACATAACGGCGTTTTACAATCGAAAAAATGGCATCAAAAATAGTGTTATTAACACATGTAAAAAATTAGTTTCCAAATTTCATTGACTTCAAGTACCCCATTCTAGTACTTATCCACCAAGTCTAAGTTCTTATCATCCTAACGTACCACTCTAATGTCAATAAGGCGATACGGTCTAAAGTATATCGTATGAAGGGCATATGTACGTAAATACAATCATACTGTATGTGTACTTAAGTACGCAGTATTTTTACTAAATACAAATTTGCCTATCACCGGTTAAAATTTTTTTATTTATATAATTGAATTTATTACTTAAACTGTATCTACTTATTAAATCTTATGTAGGTATGTAATTAATTTAAATTTATTGTAGAGCCCTCTTTACATACATATGATGTACCAAATATTTTCTCTAAAATTTATATTTGTACATACATAGTATATAAAGGGTGTCTTAGACCACTCGCCCACCTATTCTAAAATGGGGGAATATGTTTTTATCGGAAAACGCAAAACTTTCGGTCCATTTTTTTAAATGTATGTATGGAATGTATGTGCATGCTTTCACCACAAATCCGGATTCTGCGGGTAAAAATACGTAACTTTTGTTCGAAACTTTTTTTCTCGCTAGTGCCTTTTTCAGCCTCTTTTGGTCGTATTACGTTAAACTGCCGGGAAGTCAGTTTTTTTTAAATGGATCATACATGCTTTTACCATAGATTATGAATTTGTGGGCAAAAATACGTAATTCTTGTCAGAAATTTTTTTCTTCAAGGAACTTGCGTTTAAAAGAATGGACT
>JAPVRG010001124.1:14909-38241 GCA_029783565.1 Rhagoletis cerasi
AGGTATGTAATTAATTTAAATTTATTGTAGAGCCCTCTTTACATACATATGATGTACCAAATATTTTCTCTAAAATTTATATTTGTACATACATAGTATATAAAGGGTGTCTTAGACCACTCGCCCACCTATTCTAAAATGGGGGAATATGTTTTTATCGGAAAACGCAAAACTTTCGGTCCATTTTTTTAAATGGAATGTATGTGCATGCTTTCGCCACAAATCCGGATTCTGCGGGTAAAAATACGTAACTTTTGTTCGAAACTTTTTTTCTCGCTAGTGCCTTTTTCAGCCTCTAAAAGACCCTCGAACTTAAGCTCGTCTTGCACTTCCAAAATGGACGAAAATGTTTTTATTGGAAAGGAAAAAATATGAATGACCAAGTCGGGGGTCTTCTATCTTTTGGTCGTATTACGTTAAACTGCCGGGAAGTCAGTTTTTTTTAAATGGATCATACATGCTTTTACCATAGATTATGAATTTGTGGGCAAAAATACGTAATTCTTGTCAGAAATTTTTTTCTTCAAGGAACTTGCGTTTAAAAGAATGGACTACCGGTCGAAACCGGAAGTCGGTAGTACGACCAAAAGATAGAGCAACCCCGATTTCGTAATTCGAATTCATTCGTTTTCCAATGAAAACATGTTCGTCCATTTTAGAAGTCCAGGACGAGATGAAGCTCGAAGGTCATCTGTGCAGAGGTTGAAAAAGGCACTTCCGAGAAAAAAAGTTTCAATAAAAAGTTATGTATTTTTAACCGCAGAACCCGAATCTGTGGTAAAAGCATGAATGTCCCATTTAAAACAAAATGGAAGTCGGTAATACGACCAAAAGATAGAGCATCCCCTACTTGGTAGTTCATCTTTTTGCGTTTTCCAATAAAAAAAAACATTTTCCTCCATTTTAGAAGAGGTGGACGGGTGGTCAGGACTCTCTGTATAGTACAAATGTTCACGTACGCATACATACATACATATGTATGTATTTCTATTTAATCATCTTATCATTGTAAACGATATATGTACATATGTAGTTAATCTCAAGCAGTACAATTGCTATTACATTTCCACTCCACTAGCAACTCCCCTCAAACGCTATGCGAGTTTTTTTAATTATTGCATAGGATTACACAACAACTTTTCCATTTCGGCTTTGCATTTTATGTTTAATCATCCTCATCTTAAGTCATCATGAGTTTAAATTCGATAGAAATAGATATATGAATGTACATACTTATTTGTTTCTATGTACACAGATATCATTGGATGTGGTGGTACTCATATTCATACTCATATTGCTTCATTGGCATTGGCATTTTTAAATATATGTATATATGTATGTACATACATATGTATGTATAGCTTATAGCATACATATAGAGTCTATTCACTTCTTCCTCTTTGTTTTATGATTAATTGCTTAACGTGTACGTGCTTCACTCGGACTAGGTAATACAGTTAGGCTGAATGTTTGTTATATACTTTTATTTGTGCCAGTCCAATCTTAACGTTATTTTTTCTTTCCTTTTTCTTTTTTATTTCTTTTCCTTTTTATTTTCATATGTTTTGACAACAAAAACACGTTAACTTTCACTCCTTTGACCGCCACCGCAAATGTAACAAACACATTCACCATTCACCGAAACTACCAAATCACCAAACCAATATTGAACTACAAAATACAACAACGCAATCGATGATAATTAATTAAATTTCGAAACACCTCTATTGAATAACAACAATATTACTTTGCCATCGCTTGAACTTCATGAGCAGATTTAAGTATTACACGTATTGCTGGCCTATCTTGGAACGAGTGGAGCGCTCGTTTGGCAATGCCTCTGGTCACGCAGTTACGTGAAGGTGCACACCCTCTAGTTTTCCCCACCGATCTCTCCCTTAATACCGTGGACAAAGGTAGCGGTGCTATTGGAACGACATCACTGGATTGTAAGTCGCCGGCTCCGGATACGTCGAGCGAATTGAGCAGCATTGCGGGCGGGGCTGCTCCTAACGAACCGAACGCGCCGAATGCCACCTTGAATTGCAGCTCTGGCTCCATAACGAATGCCGCCGTTGCTGCGGAAAAGGCCAGTGTGAAAATGACGCATTTAACCGAAGAGGAAGCTGCTCTCTTGATGTTGAAAGCATCTGCGGAAAAGGCAACGGCCAATAACAGTGGCAATCTCAGCGATACCAGCTTCAATGAGGACAATACTAATGTCGGCGGCAGTAGTCTTATTAGTACAAGTGGCGAATACCATTCAGCACTAAGTGGAGCAGCTGCGTTTGCAGATGTTGGCAGCGCCAGCGGACTTTGCAATATCAACATACTAAGCAATATTAGCGCCCTGAACAGCCTCATCGTTGCTGGAGGCAATGGAATCGGCGGATCGGCGGCAGCTAGTAGTGTGGGTGGTGGGTTAGGTGGCGGCGGCAGTGGCAGTGGCCACCCCTGTCCGGACTGCGGTCGTGTATACAAGCTAAAGTCATCGCTGCGTAACCACCAAAAGTGGGAATGCGGAAAGGAGCCACAATTTCAATGTCCGTTCTGTGTCTATCGTGCCAAACAGAAAATGCATATCGGTCGCCACATGGAACGAATGCACAAAGAAAAGTTCATAAAACTGGAGGACTTAAAGAGCTTCACAGGGGGCAGTGGCGACGACAGCGGCAGTGCCCCAGCTGCAGCTCTATCGTCCACAGCGTCCAGTGAACTGCGTCCGAATTTTTCTTAGCTCGGAAAAATAATTAACTAGTGGTGGGATATGAAATAACGCAGAGCCATATGAAACAATACTTTATAGCACTAAGCAAGGGTATACAAGCTGATCGATTTTTGAGACTCAAGCTACATAGATCGTATGTTGTTGAGTACAGTGAAAGTAAACATGGAACTAGAGTGCCAAATTTTTTTTTTTCTTTTTTTTTCGTAGTTTTAAAGAACACTTTTTAATGATTATACAACGGTTGAGAGTCGTTAGTTTTCTAATCTAACAGCTGTAAACAATAATTTAGATATCGACCTATTAGAAAAGCCCAGAATCCTTTGGAATATAAATTTGCCATTAAGAAGTTTGATATTTATTCATACATTGCCCCTTTTAATGATTCAACTTGCACGTTGTTGGCGAAAACAAAATTTTTTACAAAATAATATTTTTTTTTGTATTACAACTCTATGTATACCGGAATATACATATGTACATACACATACATACATACTACGTACATTGATGTTAAAGTTGTAACAGTCTATTTGACAAAACTTAAGTGAAATGTTGCATTTCATGTTGTTATTATTTGCCTTCATACACACTTTTATGCATATACATAAATGTATGTATATACAGTTTTACAGTTTAAAATACAGGAAAGTTTGCAGAAAAATGCTCAGGTGTACTCAGGTGCTGTAGTCACTGTGATAGTACAAATTCAATTGAATATCAGGTTTATTTCCATGTTTTCTATAATGGAAAATGTAGCATTTTTGGTATTACATACACATGTATATTTTATATGAAAGCTTATAGAGAAGAATTCAAGTAAATCAATTGCACTCAAAGCTTAAGGTCAAAACAGCAGTCGTTGAAAGCGACATTATGTAATGCTCCAAATATGTTAATATAAGTAAGATATGCTTAGGACATCCTTACGTAAAAGATGCATACATATTTACAGATCTAAAACATTCCCCAATGCTTATTTAAAAGACAGTCCAACTTTTGGATGCAATCAGACATTCCCAACACACAAACATATGTGTAGAAAAATACTTGAGATGCATAGGCACAAAAATATATACATATGTAAATACATACATATATTTACATACATGCATATGTATGAAAATATACTATATCGCACGTTTGTTAGAAGAGCGCAAATTCCAATTTTTTATTTTGTTTTTTTTTTTTTCGAGTTAAGCACGTAGTTCTACTTGTATGTAGTATATTGGGTATAAATTCTTATTTGCAGACATAAATACCATACGAGTAAATGTATACCGGGTGTTCAAAAAGTAACCGACCCCATCTCCATCTCAGAAAGTACTCATCTACTTGAATTTGAAATTATCTTCAAGATCATGGTCACGGTCATAGTCAATGCCATAATTGGACGTAGAGGTATTCACCTTTTTCCAAATGTACGAAGGATAAAGAAATTTCCATGAAAATAAGGAGCTGGAGAAAATGTTTATTTGACCTTGAAATCACCTTCAAGGTCATAGTCAAGACCATATTTGAACTTAAAAGTTACCGCTCTTTTCAGAGCCGCGATAAAAATTTGGGATTCTGTTTGAAAAAATCTACTTGATCATGAAATGACCTTAGAGATCAAGGTCAATGTCAAATCCAAGGGCATCATCAGATTGCGCACGCGAAATCCCACAACTTTTGTCCTTGTCCTTCTGAGATAGAGGAGGGTTCGGATTCCATTTTGAACACCCAGTAAGTAAATAATATTTCTCTAGCCAATCAAATGAAAGTGTCTATTATCTGCGCCATGTACATACATATATACAAATCGTTACTTTAATATGGAAAGGCCCCATATTTCTCTGTCTTTACAGAGTATAGTTACAAAACTTTATAAAAACTAAAGTTCTAAATTGGAAATCTCTTCAAAATCCTGGTATTTAATAAACACTGAAACTAATTTATCGACGTAGTAGATGTTTTTGAATTCTTTTAGGCCTTTAGTGTGTAATCTACCGACGTTTGTACAAAGCTGAATTTCGAAAGAAAATGAGTTAGGGCCTTTCTATATTAAGGAAACGATATGTTTTATGTTTTTATTTAAGTATTGTATTTATTAATGTATTTGAATTGTTTTGTTTATGAACTTAAAACGTAGTAGCCGCTTTTCTCGAATTGCTGATTTTTTCAGCAAATGTGCGAAATGTATGTATGTACATATATATAACTAGAGTAAGTATTTATGTACATATAAAAGAAAACATACATACATACATTTAAGAAAAAAAAAACTCAGTGAAACAACGTTCATATTTAATACTTGACACGGAAAGTTAATTTGTTTGTGATAAGGGTCGACGACATTCCACTAAATATCTTATAAAATATGTTGAAAATGCCAAACGACCAGTTAATACCAGATTGGCCTATTTTCACTTAGGTTTCAATGCATTAAATATTTTTTAGGATAAACACACGCACATACACATAGACATAGTTATAGTTTTATAACATTTTACCTCAGTTATGCATATCCGCCAGTAAATACATATGTACAATACATACATATAATGCACACGGATATAAGCAAGCGTTTAAGTGCTTAACTGTTTTTATTCCTAATTTAATCCTATGCGCGTATAAAGCTTGGATTCTTTTTTAGAAAACAGCCCAAATTTTTACTACATCATTGAAAAAGAAATTATTTTTAACATCCCTGCGAAACGGGTTGATTTTATTTGTTCTTCCAAAGTAAACTATGAATGATTTTCATTAAATGGATATATCCGTTTGATGCAGATCATACATACAGACGAGAATTATACATGCATACATATATAGTAAATTTATTAGTTACGCGCAGGTTTATCGGATATTGTGAAGTCATTTTTTTGTATTGATGAGTCATAAATAATAACATATTAATAGAACTAAATGTATATGTATGCATTTACATATGCATGCATATTTATTTTCAAACATTCCTGCTATATTTATGTACATATATTGTACATTTATTACATTTAGTACGTATATTTGTATGTTAAATATGCATTGTAATTCTTTACACAAATAGTAAGCAAGTTATTTTATATTAGTATCATTAAAGGAAATTAAAAATGAATAGTTATAGACATATGTATATACATACATAAGTATTTATGCAAATGAAATGATGACAACGAATATATGTAGAACTCAGGTACTTAGTTGAAGCGATTTGAAATTAAATACTTTCAAAACCAATGTGTAGACATTGTATATTAAGTATGTACATATACATATGTACATATGCATATGTATACATATGTACACACTTTGCGCCAGTGAGACAAATTGTTTTATTATAATTCGGTGTCCAGACACCGATTGTTTTCCAAGTGTTTTAATGTGTTTTTATTATAAAAGATGGTCAGATATTTTAGTAAGTCAGTGTCATTTTGGCAATTTCGTTTGATAGTGCTTTCAAGCAGAGCTTGACACTGTCATTAGGCTATTGGGAAAAATTACATCCATGTATCTACATGTGGTCACAAAAGATAACCTTATTCCGCTTTTTAAATTATACATACATATGTATACGTATGTATTTATGTTTAGGTAGTCATGCGCACTATGGCATACCTATTTTTAATGGACGATATTTTATACATAGGTATATACATACATAATTTAATAACTTTGAGTTTAAGCGAAACTAAACCGTTATTAGGAAATTTAAGTATAAATATATAATTTAACAAATGCATACCTCAGAAAAGGCATACTTTAAAGGCTCGCTTACATACACATACACATAGCTACATATGTGCATACATTAGGGTGGTCCAAACTATTTTTTTTTTCAGCCATCTCCCAGAACTGAAGAATATCGAAAATAATGAGACCCGTATTTTCTTTATCTTGAAATTGGTTAACATTTAATGGTGCCGCCGGACTTTGAAGTTTCCCATGTATTTTATATGAAGAAAATGCTTTTTTCGTAGAAATGCCATAAAATCGTTAAAAAATAAATATGTTTTGATCGAATAAAACTATTTCCCTTCAGAAATCGCCCAAAAATGAAATTCTGATGCATATTTGAATAAAAAATTAGCAAATCTATTGAGCTGTTCGTGCGTGATGCGGTTACGAACACATAAAATAACTAATTTTTGTATATAATGTACTGGCGGCACCATTAAATATAAACAGATTTCAAAATTAAGAAATACGGGTTTCGGTTTTCTATTTTCTATAATTCTGGAGAGTGGCAGCAGGAAATTTCCGAAAAGTACTTTTTCTTGTCAATTTTTGAGCCACCATAATGTGCATACATATGTACATACATATGTATGTTTGTTATCCGAGTGGGTGATAAAATGAAGGGAAAAATTTAGATTTTTTAATCAGCGAGACAAAGGATCGCTCTAAACAAAATTATGATAAACATAAAAATAACAAAATTATGAGTGATGGTACATATCAAACTCAAAAAAATATTAAGTACATGTTGTTTTTAAAGCCGCGGTGATTTGCTACAAATAATCGCGGGTTTTTTTTAACAAAAAATATTGTGCATATTTTATTGAAATTAGTGATTGGCTCTTTAAGATAAATTGGTGTCGGGATAGTTGTGAACGAAGTAATGAAAAACAAGAAGACCTTAAACGTTGAAATTTTAAATTATCTTAACACAAATGAAAAAATTTATTTTTCCTTAACACAAACGCATTATTTACTATTGTTAATTAATTTTTTTTATTTGGATTTTGCAAAGCAAATCTTCGAAAATGACATACGAAAAAGACAGATACAATATGCTTAGCCATAATGAAAATAATTAGATTTTAGGCAGAATAATTTTACAAAACTATGAAAAATACTCATAATGTTTATAAAATGTAATGAAACGCAATGCAAATTAGAATTCAGTGCGATGAACGACAAACGATGAATCGTGCCCCAAATTTTAGTTAAAAAAATGCAACGAATCGGTGACACTGAATTTTAATTTGTTCTTAGTTTATCTTATAAAGTAAAGATATTGTATAAATAAGATCTTTAAATGACAAATGAACCAGAATGAAAATAAAAAATGTATTTCGTAAAAAAAATTGAATGAGTTTAAGTACTTTCATCGCAACATTTAAATCGGACGTTTTTTGTCCTGATTTTTCGTTAACAGACTCTTTACTTTTGTTTTACAGATTTTTTAGCATAATTTGTTGACATGTACGTATGTATTTTGTTGTAGTTTGTATTTTGGAAGTAAGTACATACAAACATATGTTTATCCGATTTTGTTTCCCTTTAAGTTCTTCTGTAATTTTTGTTTGTTTGTTTATTAAAATGACTTTAATCTGAGTTTGCTTGAAAACTCTGCCAAAAGCGAGTTAAAAATTCTGCAACCAATTGGACACTGCATACTGTTGTAATTTCTTTTACTAATACATTAAGCTGTTTTTGTACTTACAGATGGGGTGTTGCAGATGGCTTCCAAAAACGCAACAATGTCTAAATACCTGCCTGATGCTCCACTCAAAGCGAAGTCTACTGTATGCAGCTCCGATGCACAAACTCAGTCCCAATGCGAGTCCCGTATCCGTGTCCGTGACTGGCTTATGCTTGCCGATCAGTCTATACTTCACAAGACAACAGATCCGCATACAGGTATTTATGTACACTATATTGTTCTAATTTCCGTTATTTATAAGTTTGATTTACACTCGTTTTTATTTATATACTCATGCACATACATACATGCATACATACATATGGGTATATCTTGGGTAACGGACGTGACATTCGCACGCGTTTAACCAAAGTTAAAATAGGAAAGAAACGGAAGGATCGTATGTATATTATAATTATTGGAAACTACTGGAAGAGTGATACATATATTCAACAAAAATTTTTGGAAGGATAAACAGCTAAGTACAAATAGACAAGCAAATAAAAAACGGCACGGACGCGACAAAAAAGGGAAGTTTTTCAACGCTTGTAGAAATATTCGAAATTCAGCGATGTTTGGAGAAAAAGTTATTTTCTTTGAATGTGGAAATGGAGATCAAATAATGCCTTTGTTGGTAGACTTATGAGTTATGAGAAGTATCTCTCACCTTTTTTTATGAGGTGTAGTAGGAGTAACGGACGCGACAGATTTTCCCCAGGAATAATTTTCATTTTTACTCCTACTTTCTTAATGAAATTTAGCAAAGTGAAGTCAAGTGAATTTGAAGTAGAGTTATATATTATGCTATATATGTATACTATTTGCCGTAGATATAGTGAAAAAATTAATTACATCGCTAACTTCCTCAATGAAAGTTTTTGTTCAAATCTAGTGTAAGGGTCATTCCATTTAAAAGAGGAAAACTACAAACATTTTAAAACGCCTTTATTATCCCTATTTCCTAATATTGAAAAAAAAGAAGCTGTAATTTTTGTCTATGGAAACTTTAACTTCACACATGATTACTTTAGCCCAGTCACAACTTTAAATACTTTTTAATATTTCTATGAAGACTATAAAATTGTTAATGAAATTTTTAGTGAAAACGAAAGCGAATAGTATATATTTTACAACACAAAAAACTCTGGCTTGAAAATTACCTGTTTTGTCCAAAATTCGCCTTTGAATGCACAAAGGTAAAATAGAGGTATTTTCAGTGTCCCTCTAGTCACATTAATTCAAATGATAGTTACAAAGATTTCAGAAATTGTTTGGTATTTTTTTAAAGTAATTTTATGCATTAGCTAATTGTCCAGGTTAGAAAATATCTTTCACTGTTGTATAAGCTCCGACTACATAGTTATAATTCACAATTGATCACATTCATTCATGGAGTCAAATGTCTTACTAGTCACAATGGAATGGCCCATAACTAGCTTAAAAAACACGATCAAACGAGTGTTGAAAAGAGTGTTTGAGTCTCCACTCGCACGAAAAGGAGATTTTGAATGGCACAAATTTTGAATTTCCAAGGATATGTCAAGGACCCACATTGCAAATTTTTGAATGCTCAATTTCGGTAAGCGTGCGTGTCTCTTCCACAAGTCCGTAACGCATGCCTATCCACTCAGGGTGGACACGCATCGTGTAAATGCCGTCTAATACCGGCTGGTTTCACTAAAAACTCAAATTTTTTATAGTATGCGTAAACATAGGCTCACTTATTTATGTTTTTCTTATTTTTCAATTTCAACGCTTCCATATTTCGTTACATAAATTTATTTTGACAACCTTTCATGAAAGTTACAAGTTTCCGAAGTTTAACAAGCGACAATTTTGCTGAGTTGGTACTAATTCGCCAATTTTAAAAAACGAATGATATATTCACAGTCAGCGACCTAACCATTTTTTACTGAAAAGTAAGTTTTTGTAGATCTGCGTCATTATACGGCACGGACGCCACAATTTTTAGGGTCCTTACTTTTGGGTATCCTTTGGTTTTCCTGGAAAATTAGTATGCAAGTAGCGAAAGTAACGCAAACTAGCTTGAGTTTTAAAATTTTGGCAAATAAAGTAAACATTGCTACTCCCTCTCTTATCCAGGAAGTACATTTTGCGCCCGTAACCTTTGAAAAAAGTCAAAACTTTTGTCTTCACTTTAGCCCTATAGTCACAGCTTTTTACATGATTTTTGGTAAAAGACTTATAAAACATAGGATGTCCTAAACTATTACATATGTCTTCAATTCCTTATCAATTTCTGTCGCAATATTGGGGAAGCTTTTTGGAAAGTATGTTTACTATAAAAAAATTAATATTAGGAAAAGTAGTTAGCAAATCCTTAATATCTCGCTATGTAATGGACCGATTAGTATAAAACTTTAGTACTTGAAAGACGAAATTCAGGATATGCCCATGTGTGTATGTACTTATGTACCCTGCAGTAGCAAGCCAAACCAGTTAATAATCATTCTAAAAGATCAACTGGTAGAAAACTAATCTGAGCTAAAGCGGCTGCCTACCAGTTTCGAATAACTTTCTGTTATGCGGTTAGCGACATCTGTCAAAGCCAAAACGAAAACATAATTAATTGATCTTCTTGCCATCGTCGGCCGTGGCGTAGCGTAAAGGCTACCGCTTCTAGTTTTGAAATCGCAGTTTTGAGTCCGGTTGGAGGCGATGAAGATTTTTGGAATTAAATGTGCATACACATAAGTTATAGGAAATTATTTCAATTCGCCCCTTACGGAAGTAAGCATGAGAAGGTCCTCAATTTGTAAATTACTGAAAGATGGACTAAAAACGATTAACTTATGGCCTTATTATGTATCACGAATGATAGGCAACAAGAACGATTCGTCTGCAGACGACAACGTCTCTGATTGCGATTTTATTACTCTATCCGTCGTCCTCGTCTTGCTTTTCGTCGATTACGTTACAATTGTCTCGGTTACGTTTAAACCGGCTAGAATGATGCCGCCGGACTAAATTTTGACGCATTCTTTTGCAGACCAATCGTTCGTGTTGCTGGGCTTTCTTATCGTTCGTGATACATAATAAGGCTGTAAAGCATTTACATAAGTTTTCAAAACAAAGTTCAGTTTTATTTTTTTAAAGTAGTTATTTCTGTAATGGAAAACTAAATGAATTTTCCTCCCGATATCCGACAATCTTTGAAGTGTTACTGTTATTCAAGTCGGATAATGACCGGTCCTCCGATGCCTTACTTCCTTCAATAAAATTTTCGCTTGCCCGTTGGTAGTGTTTCTCTGAATACGAACATGTGTAGGCTCGAAAAATCTTCTTCAATATAAGTGAGTGTAGCCATGTCTCAGTGCATGCAAGGCATCAGTCCTAGCCAACCATGTTTCCATCTATTAGTAGCTGCAGAAAAAATGTTAATAAATTCTGAACGAAAATAATAAACCGAGGTGCTGCGCCACCATTCACGATTCAGTAAACTACTGATTACCGAATTCAAAACACCAAAATTCACATGTCATTAGATTTTCTACAACCACCAAGATCGGGGCGCTCTTTGATCCCAGGCCCCTGGCGGCCGCCTCTGATTATGAATTACAAATTTATGGATTTTTAAATGCAGATGCAAGGCAATAACTTAAAATAATACCATAAAAATGAAATGGAACTCAAAATAATACTTTTTCTTTTAAAATAATGATATAAATTAAGCAAAAAAAAAACAACCGACTTCAATTCTAATTTACAAATTTAGGATTACCATTAATTTCTTCATGATCCAATGATCGGAACTTAACCAAATTAGTACGGTAACATACATATAAAAAAAGTATCCCGATGAATTGAAAACATCTTCTTTTTTTGAAGTCGGTTAAAAAATACTAAGCGTTTGAGTTTGCTTTGCTGGGAAGCAAGCTGGTAGCATTCTAGTCCACAGCCAGTAGCTTTTTCTGCAGGGTATGTATGTATGTATGTATTATTCCATTCCATTCAATTCTTAATTTTTCTCCAACAATTTGCGTACTACATGCACTCATGCATACCACTTCGAAATGCATGTGTGTATGTACGCATGTGTGTACGCGAAATATGTGTTATTTATGTATTTTCCTATGTATTGATTAAATTCAACTCTTTGTTATTAGTTTTTATCTTTGATTTTTTCTCTCTTTGCAGTTTTTATTTCGTTTGACACAACGACTCTCATTTTTCCTTTTTTTTCTTTTTAAAACTTCCGATCTGATTGCTTTTGTTTGACACCGTGATCTCTCATGCGCGGTCCATATTCCTTTAGCTCATCTATCGAAAGCTAATCATTTAACCTGACAACTAAATAATATTGCATTCATACTAACCAAGCTTATCTCTCCCTCTCTTTTTCACGCGGTCAAAATGTATGTTTTCAAACATACAATAAACCTAATTTTCACCTAAACTAACCGTCTGAAAAATCACTAACCACAGCCACTAAAGCGGACACTAACACCGTAACATCTGTTGGAATAAGTAGTGAAAATGCCAACCCGCAATGCAAAATAGCAGCGTCCGCGGCGATAGCGCCAATGGTAGCAAGCAGCACTGTTGTGGCACCATCAGCATCAGCAGCAGTAGCAGCATCGACATCTACATCTACATCGGCCTCTGTGCAACCGACCTTAATGCGCATTGGTAGTATAGGACGCACCACCATTGCTTGCGTAGCACCTGCCGTAAGAGGTAATGATGGTGAAATTAATTTGCTAAACAACGCCAGTATGGGTGTGATATCGGCGGCTGCTCTAGCGGCTGCGGGAGTTGAGCTGGAATCTGTGGATGAGAGTATGACCGAGGTGCTGGTGAAAATAGAGAATTCGTCATCTTCAACTCAAGAAGAAGACGAAGACGAAGACGTGGATGCGGAGCCTGAAGAGAACGGCGAAGAAGAGCAGCAAGAAAGTTCTGATGGAAAAGAACCAGAATTCACCTATGATCTCAAGTTGTCCAGTCCAATGTCTTGGGCTTTCGATACAGTGAAAATTGAAAATGAAGAAGAGTTCGAAGACATACTCTCCGGCGAGAATGATACAACCAATACCGAGGATGAGGACGATTTGCTAACCACTGCAGCTGCAACAACGAAACAGGCTGCAGTCAGCACGCCTAGTCAAATTACGATAACGTCAACGGAACCTTCTGTAATGCCTGCCGCAAAAAACGGATCGCCGTCTCGCTCTAGCAATTTACGTTTCAGGGCCAGCCAACGTGCAACCTCCAAAAGGCGCTCACTAGGCGAGAACCGGGAATCAGATTTAGCATCAAATCAGCAGCAGGAGAAACAGCAACAGTTACTTTTGGAGCAACAGCAACATCTACAACATCTGCAATTGCAACCGACTCAGCAAACTTTGCAATTCCAATTAGCTTCTATTCCCGCAACAATCACTTCAATAACAACAACAAAGACAACAGCCCCAGCAATAAACGAAGATAACAGCAAACGCGTCAACGATCAGATCTGTACCGACAATGCAACCGGTGGCGGAGTCGGAGTAGGCGGCAGTGCCGAGCCAAATGCAACGCTTAACTCTAATACAGGCAACACCACCAAAGCAGCTGATTTCAAATCGTCCGTTTCCGATGACAAACGATATCGCATTCTTATGCAGAATCAACGCATGAGAAAGGAATCCCTCGAGCACTCAGAAGATATGATTTACAATGCCGATATCGAAAAGCCATGGGTATGCCGCAACTGCAACCGTAACTACAAGTGGAAAAATAGTCTAAAATGTCATTTGAAAAATGAATGCGGCCTACCGCCACGCTACTTCTGCAGCAAGCTCTGTGGATACGCCACAAATGTACACAGCAACTTGAAACGCCACTTGAACACCAAATGTCGCGACCGCATGGATGAAGACCAAAAGAACACCAGCACATACACTCTCGTTTTCCAACAAAACGAATAAGCTTCGATAGCACACACGCACTGAAAACGATTTTTTGAAGAGGGAGGGAAACACACTAATCCGTCGTATTTTCTTCTAGGCGGATTGCGAATCACGGCCTAAAGGATTCAACATCAGTAGCTAATGCTTATAACAAATCCAATTATTTCCTTTGGGCATTTTATCGTTTCCCCATAGTACATACGTATGTATGTACTTGTATTTGATTTGAGATTTTACTAATTTAGAATATAATTTAATTGCTGCTAGTCAAAGTGAACGGACCATATAAAATATGAGTCTAAACGTTCATGCATAAACATGTAGGGAGTACATATGTATGTATATGTATGTGCATAAATTTAAATATGTATGTTTATACCTAAATTATTTATTCAATTATATAAACAATTTTATCTGTATTACACTGAGCTGTTTCAGAGCCTCAACGAAATAATGCCCAAATGTTAGTATCCATGTGTGGTGGTCAAATCCCGAACGAACTTTCCTCCACCTCATCACAATTTTTTACAGTGGGTTAAAGTTAATACTTTTGGGTTACAAATTCAATTCCTTTACAAACTTGTAGGTGTTTGTGTAAATCGACTTCAAACATAAATCTTGTCTTCTGAGATATATAGTAAAATTTATTAATTCCTACCGTAATGGGTCTTCTTAACTCATATTTTGAAGGGGTTCCATTTAGGTTCATTAAAAGCGGCAGTTAGAATGTTTAAATTTTCTGAAAATTTTTTAAGCAAGAAGTTTCATAAATACGTTAATTAAAAATGGTAGTTGAGGGTTTCAATGTTCTAAAATGTTTTTACTAGACGATTTAACTAAGGGGGGTCTAAACGAAAAGCCATATGTATGTATAATTAAATATCCTTATTCATCAGATTTTTCTTTCACCGGCGACTGCCACTTATAAGAATTAATACCTACTTTTGAAGAGCATTTTGACCCTCTAGCTACTAAAAAAAAAGACTCGTAATAGGAGGAGTTAAAGCTTAAAAAATGTTTATTGCTCACTAAATTTTACTAAGGCTGGTACTGCCCTTGCGAAGCGAATACATTTGGCGAAGCGAACGGTTTGGCGAACACACCTTAAATTTGCATTAAGGATGTTCGCTCGTACAAGCTTGTACAAGTTCTTTGCAAATTTTAGATGTGTTCTCCAAACCGTTCGCTTCGCCAAATATGTTCGCTTCGCAAGTCACAATACCAGCTTAAGTATAGCTTTCTGAATACAAGAAATATGTTTGAAATCTTTTGCATTTGTAGACAAGAACTAGACTTACACATTATTTTTGAAGTTAGATACTAACTTGTGGGCACTATTACGGAAATTGATCCACAGTGTTATTCATTAAATTGCGTAAATATTCGTATTTATATTATTTAAATTTAAAAAAAATCACATATTTTTCCATTATGGAAAAGTCTCTCTCCACAGTCTACATACATACATGTGTCTATGCGCGGTAAATGCCAAGTGTGAAAACAAAAGTCATTAATGAAACCTTTTCTAGTCAAATGAAGATTTAAAGTCTTAGAAAATTTAATTACAAATAGATATTTATTTTAGCGTACGGTATTAATATTATTGCAATTTATTGGTTGCTGCCATTTTAGTTTAATATTTATTTGATATCCGTTAAAACTAATGATTTTCGAAAAGTGATGTTTTTTGTTTTTTTTTTTAGCGTAAAGGAATGAAGATGTATACTTTTATTATTACATATGTACATTCATAAAACATACATGACTGCAAAAATTTGTATTTATTCTATACTTATTTGTATGTATTTTAATGCTTGTTCTTTGAAATATCGCTGACGACGCAGCGCATATGCATGTATACATACATGCATAAATAGTTAAGCTTGTTTAAACAATAACTGGTATAGTTGCAATATTGTAAAAAAGGAAAACTTTGTAAATGCAAGAACTCAATATTATTAAAAAAAAAAATACACAAGTGAACACACCTGAACACATTTAAGAATACTGGCGAAGATTTTAAGTTGCATACATACATATGTATACTCAATGAATCATCGCTTAATTACATACATATTTTACATAAACAAATATATTTATAATTTATCTCTAAATGGCTAACATAGAAGAGAGCATTAAATCTGTACACCCAAGAATAAAATTACTAATAAAACACATTTGAAGGAATTTAAGACGCAATGTAAAAATTTGCTATTTTATTGATTTTGATTGCCCTTTATGGCCGGTTCTGAAGTATGTCATATGTATGTGCTTTTTATATTTTAATTCCATCAACGATTTCTGCAAATTCCACCCCCCAGTTCATTCATTACAACTATCATCGAGACACCATTGCTCTAAATATGTAATACTTTGTAAACCTTTCACTAACCAGTTTTCTCTTTTAGGTCCATTTGGCCAGAGCGCAGGCTGCTATCGGAGATCTTCTGTAACACAGTACAAACTTACATGAAAATATGTATTCCCACCCATACGTACGAAAAACATACATACAGATAAATAATACACATGTATTTCCCAATCTATGATTTATATTTATGTATGTATCTCTTTAAAATAGGGCCCCAGGCTGAGTTCCTCGTCGCCTACATCAGCAACACCATCGCGGGTGTTAGTGATCATACATACACACATACATGCATACATAACTACCAATGCAAGGATAGCGTTGAATTGGACCAGCAAAGTGAAAGGAGCTATATACATAATATCTCTTGTATAAAGTTTTCGTAGTTTATATAATAGTATTTTTCTCGTATTTGTTCAAAAATATTGTTTTGTAAAGTTCGGAACTGTTTACTTATGTATATACACATGTACGTACTAGTATTTGCTATTTGAAGAAGTTTCTCTTTTTCTTCAAATAGATTTGCTTATGAATTTCGTTCACAACCGAAACGGTTATGTTTATATATTATTTTTTATTTAAGTAGTATATTTATTGAAAGTTCTCGTTTAATACTTAACTGTATTTCGTTCCGTTGTAAACTATAATAAATATATGGAAATTACTTACTTAACTTAAACATAACTATATATCATAATGTACGTTTAAATGCATGTGTACTCTTTTTTTACTTTTACATCAACTATCTATTATGTAACCAAATTATTCATGTATTTAGTAAAAGTTTTCCTGTGCATTTGAAAGAAAGCATTCGTGAAAGTAGATGCACAGGATACTTTATAAGCCTGATTGCGTAAGTCGTAAGTAATTAGACAAAATTGCGTGACTCGATAACATTGGCATTGTCTTTTGTCGTGTCGAGTGAAAGTGGTAAAAATCGACATGGCACCATGGAAAGGTTGAAATTTCCCACAAACCTGAAGTAGTTAAATAACTTATAAATACCCGCATATGTATGTATTGAATCTTCATAAAAATTACTCCACATCTGGCTTTTCACATATGTATGTATGTATTTATTTTCTGCCTCAAATGTGTTGGTATTTTTGTCATATCTATTTATATTTTACTTATTAATAGTTATTTTAGTTAATTTTTGTACTTTATCACTTCATAAATTAATATATATTAATACACTAGCCGAGTAGAAATTTTAGGCAATGCCATGTAATTTTCGATTCGACTCACAACGACACTCGCAATGAGGCTGAAAACACTGGATCACAAATTTGTGTTTTTTTTTGTTAACCGGATGCCACTATCCAATTCCTTTGTAGAATCGCTCGCTGTTTCCGAAAATCTAGTTAATTTTTATTTCTACGGATAAGTTTCCGTAAGTACCACTTAATCACCTATAACTTACGAACCGATTAAACAATCTTAATATAAATGTAGAAGAATAAAGCTAACGAAATTCCCCATAAACGGCATATATGTACATCACATTTCTAGATGGCCTAGTAGTTTCTGGGAAATTAATTAATTATTCCAGATTTTTTGTTCACTAAGAAAAAATTAAAAACTTCAAACTTTAACACAAGAAAAATAAAAGAGATAACGAATTTTTTGTCAATTTCGTCAACAAAATCGAGCAAGGTGAATTCATTTAGGGTACAGCAGGAGTACAAAAACAAAAATTTACATGTGTTTTGCTTTTGCGGCGTGAATTGATGGCCTAGTAGTTTCTGGGAAATTAATTAATTATTCCAGATTTTTTGTTCACTAAGAAAAAATTAAAAACTTCAAACTTTAACACAAGAAAAATAAAAGAGATAACGAATTTTTTGTCAATTTCGTCAACAAAATCGAGCAAGGTGAATTCATTTAGGGGTACAGCAGGAGTACAAAAACAAAAATGTACATGTGTTTTGCTTTTGCGGCGTGAATTGTCAAAATCTGTAAGAGTGTGTGTGGAAATGCAAACAAAATGTTTCGGTTTGACATTTTAAGCGGTGAGGCGAAAATCAGCTGATCTACTAACACCACCTTGTATAAATTCACCTTGAAATCGAGCTTCTAACGAAGAGAATCGATGGATAAATAAAAAAAAGTAGTGAATGGGGAAATGAAAATGCGAAATGATTTTCTTGTATGAAATATGAGCAGAAAAGAAGGTTACCTATACGCAAGGTAGGCTACATTTACCAAAAAGTTCGATATCTCTTTTATTTTTTCTTTGTTAAAGTTTGATTTTCTTTTTAATTTTTTCATAAAAAAATAAAAAATCTGGAATGATTAAGCAATTTTATATACAATGGGCCGTATTCTTGTTTTCGTACGAATCGAAAATTTGAAATTTACAATTTATGGGGAATTTTGTTAGATTTAATTTTCTACATTTCGTATAAATACTGTTCATAATTGGTTCATAAGTGATACGTGATTAGGTGGAGCCCTTTTTGTTTTTTTAGCTGAATAACGGTAAATTGCAAATGTCTCGAAAGGTTATCCATTGAAAAAAAAAATTAACTCGATTTTCGGAATCAGCGAGCAATTCTGCATAGGAATTGGATAGTGGCGTCCGTTGCGCATTTTTGCTGTAAACCAATGATATTGAAAAGTTACTCGTATTTCTTTACCACGTTTCTGTATTGAAGAAGAAAAGAAACCCCCTATGCTGATATTAATTGCTATGTCGCGAGATATACTACATATGTAGTATGTATGTATGTAGGTGTATAAAATTGCAGCATTAGTCAAGATGAAAAATATATTCTCAGAATATTGAAATGATCTTAAAAATCTGAATTTTGAACAAAAAAAAAATTGTATTTTCCCAGGGTAAGGCATATACTTGCAGAAAATCTTATTTTTTAGTATATAAAAAGAGGACATTTAGGTGCTTATAACGGTATATAAAGTATTAATATATAGTCTTAAGTACCTCAATACATAGGCTAAATCACTCCATAATCAAGATTTAGGCAATTATTGTGTTAGTAAGTCTATATATAAAAAAAAATCTCTGGACTCAAAGACTAATCAATTCTCAAAATTCGTCAAGGTTTACCATATTTGTGTGAGTGAAACTTACAAAATTTTATGTATAATGAGTTTAGCTCGTTGGAAATAAAATTGATCGCCGATTTTTTTGGCACTTTCTCGGAAATTAAGTCGAATGGGTATATCGGGCGGCCGCTGTGATGTAGTGGTTAGCAGTGCGCACTACCATTCCACAGCGCCAGGGTTCAAGCCCAGTTTCCGACCAACATCAAAAAATAAAAACCAAACGTTTTTTTTAATAGCGGTTGCCCCTCGGGGGGCAATGGCAAACCTCGGAGTATATATCTGCTATGAAAAACAGCTTCTCATAAAAATATAATCGCCGTTCGCAGTCGGCGTAAAACTGTAGGTCCCTCCCCTTTGTGTGACATCATCAAGGCGCACGCCACAAATTGGAGGAGAAGCTAGGTCAAACACTAATATATTGTGTTAGCGCCAATCTATTATTATTATTATTATTATTAAGTACATATATCGGAAATTCACTATAAACATTTTTTTTTTTTTTGGAGACATGAAGGTTTTGAGTTTGAATGATTTACCGCACTTTGCCACATTCATAATTCCATTTCTTTGTGTCCACTAATCGTATCGTACCGATTTTTTATTTGAAAGGTTAAAATATTTGCTAGATAACTGCGTACAATTAGTATTTTAATTTATATGTATTTATGTAGGTAAAATATATTAATTGAATTTTTTAAATAATTATTACATAGCTGCCCCCACTGTGGATATAATCGAAATATATATATATATTCTCTACACTTTTATCTAAAAACTCCAACTTTTTCTAGAATGGTGTCTCATATAGTTGATAAAATATTAAATGATTTCTGACATGAGTTAGCGCCTCTCGATCGTATGTGACACTAGCAGCGAATCAGTTCGTGTATTATATTGGGTGCATTCCAAAACGTCAAAGCATCAGTCTCTTTTTTTTTCTAAACCGGAATCGATTGTAATGCCAAATGTGCGCAACCACGGTTAGATGCTACTTTTCAACTAGGTTGCGCAAGTAAGACTTATTGGCCCGTAGTTATAGTCAACATAAAGTCGACTCTAAAGTTAAAATCAGCTTTTTTTGACAGATATCCCATTGAAAATTATTTCAAAAAGCTGCTTTTAACTTTAGAGTCGACTTTATTTTGTTTATAACTACGGGCCATTATTACAAAAAATGCTTCACCTTATGAAAGAAAATAGTTTTTCTTTAGAAGTCTGGATTTTTAGTCATTTGGAAATTCGTTGTGTACAATTTTGCTTAACTTTACCAGTTGTATTTCATGTGGGAACCTCGAAAAAAGTATATTTGAATTATCTTATTTTGTTACATAGTGTAATTTTATATAATAAATTTTAAGTGCGATTGCCCTGTGCTATGTAATCAATGATTAATGTTATAAGCTTCACAATGTCACTAACTCTTTTATATTACGGGTACAAACACGTTGCGCATACTATACTCTATAAAAATACGTGTTGTACATACATACGCACTAAACTAAATTTTTTATAAAGTGAAGAGTACGCACAAATTTCCATAACCAAACTATAATCGGCTAATTTGTGCAGCACTCATACACATGCATACGTACACATAAAAACAGCCATCTCCAGCTTTAAGCTTTTACACAGACTAAATACGCAATTTTTCATACATATATGTATACATACGTACATACATACATACATACATATATGTATGCACATCCGGATGCACTCATTCAAACCCCTTACCATCTGATTTGGATAAAATTTGATAAAAAGCACGAGCCTAAATTCAAAAGATGTCCATCATCATGCCATGCCAAACGCGAAAGCCTATGTATCACCAGCACCCTGCCAACATCACCACAACCACCACATTCGCCACTTATGTATGTATGTAACCATATCTGAAAGTCACTTATTCGTAAATAGATGATACTTTTATAGATTATGTGCAAAGCTCGTGTGGTAATTTTCATTTATTCACCACGCAAGCATTTGTTAAGCCATTCATAATTAATTTGCCGTTTTGTGTAAACTTTCAACTACTACCCTTAGACTATGTTTTCATAAAGCAGCACAAAAATTTATGAGAATAGTTAGTAACTTAAGTGACTGCAATTCTTACGAAAATTAGCAAATGTTAATGGAATTAAATTTTTATCTTCAAAATGTGTATGTGTGTATGTATAAAAATTTAACTAATTTTCTTTTTTCTTTTTTATTACTTCTCTTTCTGACCTCTAACATGGCCACGTGTTCCTTGATCTTGATCCTTCTTAACTTCTTCGGCGGCGGCCAGACAAAGCTAATATGCCAAGCTCGGCCAGATTCATGGACACAGGCTCACAACTACGTCGCAACTTGCGCGTGAAGACCAGCCCGCCTAGTAGTCCTGTTTGCGCGCCTGTCATAAAATACGAACCGGCGCCTTCTATCGACGACAATGAAGGTGAATTATCTGGCGTGGCCAGCCTTGGAATAGCAAGTCAAAGTGGCACGATTCCCGTTGGTGTTACGGGTGACAACACAGCTATTCTGCCAGTCGCAAGCGCCGATGATGAGCAACCATGTGATCTTCGCTTGAGCTCTTTTCGGATGAATCTTGTGTCAATGGCGCTGCAACAGGCGGCAGCAGCCGTAATAAGCGGTGGAGCAGTCACGAGCCCGGCAGGTATTCAACAAGCTGCAATGCAAACAATGGCTGCCACAGCACCCCCAACCCACCTCCCGTCCCTGATTAACTTTCCGCATCCGCATACACCCACACACGCCCAGTTATCAAGTCAAGCTCCGGCGCAGCCGCGCTCAATTACACCAACCCGTCGTTACAGCACCAGCACAGCTACAGGTGGCGGCCCTGCTGCCGGAGTAGTGCCTTCAAATAGAGTCGCATCACCACTAGGTGGGACCATTAGCGTTGGGCCGCTCACGACCGCCTCTAATTCTTCTGCTACCTCAGGACCGTCTACCTCGGCAGCGGCAGCCAGTTCAGCACTCTTAACAGGTGCCAGTAGTAGCGACGAAGTGGCAGCTAGCGGTGGGGGCGCCATTAGTAATAGTAGCAGCAGTCATATCCCTGTCATTGCTACAGGATCTGGTGGCTCTTTCGGTGGCGCATATACGTGTGAACGCTGTGGTAATTCTTATGCCCGACCGCATAGCTTAAATCGGCATATGCGTTTCGAATGCGGAGTTGAACCGAAGTTTGAGTGCCCGATTTGCCACAAAAAGTCAAAACATAAACACAATCTCGTTTTACACATGCGCACGCACCAACATCGATGATACAATCAACCCCGATATTCGCAATGACCACCGATATTCCGCCAACAACCACACGTTTGGAAAAATACGAAACAACAAACAACATCAGCAGCAGGAGCAACAGCAGCAGCATAACCAACAAAAAAAAAACATCTCAATTTCAAACATCCCCATTGCAGACCTGATCGATGCTTTCATCTCATCCGGCGCCATTGTCATCCTACGCTTCGCCAGGCTGAAGGCAGATTCTTCACAGATAGCGTAGAGTACATTCCGAATCTAATTTATTAGCAAAGGCGCAGAGCAGTGGTAGTGAATAGTTTAGTCGTGGGATGGGATCCAATACATATGTAGCGTGATGGCGCCTAAGTGCGCGCGGCGTGAAACCATAAAGTGTACATACAGATATACATACACATGCAGGTATGTAAGGGGCATGCATATGAGAGGGAATTCTTCAAATAGCACATTAACCAATTAGCACGAATGTGATTTAATTCTTTTGAACAGAAAGAAGTCTTGTAATTTTCCAAATGATCTTGAGAACTTAGTCGTTTTTTTTACATTCATTTATTTTTACAATTTTACTAAGTATATGT
>JAPVRG010001157.1:0-10509 GCA_029783565.1 Rhagoletis cerasi
TGTCATTTTGCCCAACTTAAAAAATAGGATATCATTTATCCCGATTAGACAAAGGGGCGTGGCACCTCCCATACAAACTTAATTTTTTATACTGCATACTTCTGGAAGTATTTGTGGTAGAGTACTGGATTTTGGTATGGATATATATAAAATCAATATCATACTCATGGAGAAAAATGGGCGTTATTGGAGAAGGGGACAGAAATTTCATACACTCTCGACTCCAGCGCCACCTATCGGGGCAATTTTTGAATAAAATATTTATTTTTTTGTGGCTAATACATGTTCTGAATTTGAACGAAATCTGACTGTTAATGCGGTTTTTATATATATTTCGGCTCTAGAGAAACTTAACGAAATTGTTTTTGCCCTATGCACAATAGGCACGCACCAGTACAAACATATGCTATGAATTTCAACTAAATCCGTTCAGTAGTTTTCGCATCTATAAACTACATACCAACAGCCACACACGGTGATTTCATATATGTACATATAAGACATTTGGTTATTCATAAAAACTACTCTCCAACTTCCTTCTATCTATTCAGAGGTAGAGTTGGGTCGTTTCGTTTTGAACTTGTTCAATTAACCAGGTCTTTCAACTGAAATAATGGACTAAATCTTTGATATTCGTTCTTTTTGTTGGTGTTCTTGTTGTTCATGAACAAGCATTGACAAAGTGAGAAGGTGCTTAAAGGGCGTAACGAGTCATGTATGGATGTACGTATGCAAGCGAGATCGTAACGATGAGACCGCGACCGCATGCATATACTAACCCACTCTTAAGCTCTCTATACAGTTCAGTGCGAGCGTGATTTTTTTATTTTGACCGATATCTTCGCTATCATCTTACTTTTTGCAATAGTTAATATATCAAAAAATAGATGATTATAATATATTTCAGAATTATAGATTTAAAAGTAATTTAAAATTTATAATAAAATAAATAAATATTAGGCATGTTTGCCTGAGATTCTCCAATTTGTGATGCGAGTTTGGATGTTGCAACACAAAAGGACGGACCACAGTTTTACGCAGAATTTTACAGAGAATGGCTTTTATTAGAAGCTTTATCATGGCAGAAATGCACTTGATGGTTTGTATTGGCTGCCGAGGGGTAATCGCTATTTTGAGAATAAAATTCTGCGCAAAATGTTGTCAGGTGCAAGCTCTCCCCAGGAAATAAAAAATATATTTTAATCACACAATTATTTCATTATCAGTTATATAATTTCAACTCCATATGTCCTGCAGATCAATGTACGTACTTACATACGTCATTGGTATTTTACGCCTACATTTACAGAAATATACGGAAGTGCATACATATATCAAACTGTAACAAATTTGGAGTACAGTAAACGTTTATTTTTAACCCTTCTACAATGATTGGGTCAAAATGACCCAATTTTCAAGAAAAAATGCTTTTATTGCACAGTTAAGTAATTCTAATCAAGCTATGGCGTAATCTATTCGTTACAATCGTCAGTGGCTATGGTTTTGGGTAAAAACAATTTTTAATTTTTTTTTAATTTGGTTACTAGAAGGCGAAATACTTATTTCAGACACACACAGAGTTTCTGGGTCATTTTGACCCAAGGTTTATTTGCTTTTTAACTTAATTTTAATGTCTCAAATTAAGCGTTTAGTATGCTCGGCAGTAAATTGTATGATTTCAATTTGAAAATTGGCGGATTCAACACCAAACGAGCTGCCAATGGCAAGAGATGCCACCACTCAAGACAAGTAATATTCCTGAAAACCAAATTTTATAAATCTAACCCGACTGATTAAATCTGACGTTATTTGGACAGAAATCAACCCAACATGAAATTCTCAGGTATCTGGGAAACATAGTGTTTACCTAGCGGAACTCTCAAAGCAGGTGATGAGTTCGCAAAACTTTCTGTGAACAAAATCAGATAAAAGACAGCAACGTTTCTTTTGTCCATATACACTCAATTCAAGAAAGTATTAAAATACATGTGCTAGCTGCAACCAAGGGCTTATATAAATATATAAAATGTATTTTTATAAAAATTACATAAATTTGTTCGTAATTCATTAATTAATACAACAATTACTGAATTAAAATTAAAATAATGGGTTTCTACCTTAAAACTTATTAATTTTTATTATTGGGTCAAAATTACCCAAAACATTGTAGGTGGGGGCAAATTCGAAACAAAGCAGAAGGGTTAACAATAATGCAGCTTTCTTGCGTTATTTTTGAGATTCAGCGATTTTAGATTTTTTTTGTTGGTGTTGGTTGATTTTTCCGACAGGGTGGCACAACGCCGAAATCGGTTTGTCTCCAAACCAAACTTGACAAACAAGGGATGACGGAAATTCATTCCAAAGAAAATCATTTTAGATTTTGTTCCGACAACATAAACTCATCGTAGAGAATCTGTACGAATCTTCATTACGAACGGATTCAATGAAGGCTCTCTGTGAATTTCAAATTTACGTTCGTAGCTATTCGGATTCAGTGATAGCAGTTTCGTAGATTTCACGAAAATCGAACCTACGATGGAGTCAGTGATAGCTCTGATAATAACTATCCCATCCACATAACCCTGTCAGTGAATTCCATTATCAGGAAGTGCATTTATGAGTTTGTCCATTATTGACTACAGTTTACGTTAAGCGAGTCGGTAAAATTAACATAGTTTTTCAACTTGCAATTTATTTTTAGCATAATCACGCTTTTATAGATAAGCCGACAATTTTTGACAATGGCGAAAACGAATTGATCGATGAAGAAGATAACGAAGACATAGATGAAGAGGATTATGAAACTGAATTTGATTACGAGGAATTTAAAAAAAAATTGGTTGCTATGAACTATGATGATGATCTGGATAATAAAGATGAAAATGAGAAAGAAGGCGACATTGTTGATGGCATTCCAGATGGAGATGACAAGGGTGATGAAAGCGAAGACGAAATGGATATGTCAGATGAAGGGGATTTTTATAGTGACTTTTCTAAATTCAATTCCACACGGCGGAAGAAGATAAGGTATATATTATTTCTTTTTATCTACTCTTATAAAACTTTCTAGAACTAACTTTTTGTTTATATATATGTACATACATGTAGTGAGCGAAAACCTCGTTCCATCAAACCAGATCAATCGAGTGAGGAGCATGACAGAAAAAAGAAATTTGAAATCAAAAGCAGGACAACCGAAAGTGAAAAGGCCTCTAATTATCAGCAAAAAGAAATATTGATGCTCAGGTAAGAAGAACCAGTGCGACCAGAATATGCTTTTTGAGGATAGCTCAGAAAGACTAGCTCGAGTTTGGGTTCTAGCTTCTTTAAATACGAATACTAATAAAATAATGTCTAGATCCAGAACAAAATGCGAACTGTGATTAGCGCAGTCAATGAAGCTAGCTTGACGAATTCAAAAAGCAAATCACTAATGTACACCCGTGTGCTGTAATCCAAATGTTCGTAGTTGCGAACTCGTAGCTCCGTTCCGAAAATTGGTATGCTGTAATCCAATCGTAACTACTAACGGCATTGCCAGCTAAAAGCGTAAAAAAAACCAATCAAAATAAATATAATCACAAGGGAATAGCGAAATTAAAAAAAAATTTTGTAATCGTTATTTGAAAATACTTTTCCTAAATTATATAAAATACAATGGATTCAGTGGTCGGTGCACTTTTGTCCCAGGAGGAAGAATATGCTGCAGCTAACAGTTGCATTAATATACAAAGGAGATTGCTACGAGATAGTTTTGATCCATATAGTTTAAATGATGCATCCTGTTGGGTCCGCCACCAGTTGCCCTCGTCTCTGCTTTATTGTCGGAAAGCTTTCTCATTATGTAGCATCTATAATCTAGCCATACCTTGAAATAGTATTGATATAAGGAAAACAGTCATAAATGAATTTTGTGCTCTTAAAATTTTATCGGCACCTTTTTCCAGCTGGATACATGTTTTGTTGGCCTAAACTGTTTAGCTGCTGAGCGGCGCTTTCCCCAAACTCCACCACATCTTCTTAAGCTCCTTTTGCAAAGCCTTGAGCAATGCTCGGCCTTTCGCTCATGCAATCCACCGTTTTTTTCGTATTGCGACCTGTGTGTTGTGATCTTCGACCTGATAATTTTGTAAATATTTTATAATAATCAACTTTTTTTCTTTATTACGTTTACACACTTTGTTTTATTCATTCTTAAAACAATTTGTTTCGCTCCAACACTAGTTGCTCTAATACAAAATTTCCGACAAATACATGCAAATTACAGCTACGGCGGATTCAAGCATATCCACATTACGAAGTTCGAAGATGGCCTCCGAATTTGGAAATTACGATACGACATCGCGGATTTCAGCATAAAAATTTTACGATTCGTAGCAAAATCGAATCTACAACGGATTACAGCATAGGAGTGTTATGCTTTTTAACATTCCGTTTACATGAGACAAGACAATTGAGAATATGTATAAGTTGTCAAATGTAGGCATCCAGACAATACACCTTTAAACAAACGTCATTAGTGTCGTTTGGCGTGAATCTCCAAACACAAAAAATTCCTTATTGTGCGGTTTTTTGGAAATATTTTTTGCTTCTTTTTCGGAAATTTCAACGATCGTCGCCAAATTGTCTAATTTGCTGTCCAATTTACTGTCTTCGAAAAATCAAAAACAATGTCGAAGACAATGAGAGAAGTATGAATTTATTAGTAAAAAAGTGTGAATGTATTGCTATTGTCTTCGCCAAATTGTCCTGTGTAAAGCCCAAGTTAAGCTGAGCCTGTATTTGCAGATTACCATATCAGCGCAGCAAAGCATCTGAGGTTAATATTGATAAAAAAGGTCGTACACATGGGCAAATGGTGAGAAAGCATTCTCATAGGCGTCAAATGGATAATCGGCGATATAAAAACGCTATTTTAAAAAGTGGTACGTTATTGTCAAACTATAATTTAATATTCAAAACTGTTTTGTTCTTATTGGTTTATCTTAAAATTCTAACCGAAAACTCAAAGACTTTAAGCTTTGCACTAGCACTAATTTGTTCCTATATACTCCGCTTTAAAATTTCGAGGCGACTCTTATTTCGTTTCAGCCAAATCCGCGCGCCAAATACCTCCTGCCACTAATACTCCTGCAGCACATTTTCATTTAAATCGTAAAATTCCAGATCGCTACTCCAATATAAGGGTCGATTGTAAGTATTATATGTATAGCCATTTCCCAGCAAGAACAGTATCGGTTAAATTACATGTGATTTAACCGAGTGCTCAACCAGAGATTTCAATGAAAGTTTCTATGAGTTTCTTAAGGCAGAGTTTACAAAACTACCCGAAACTCTTGTATACGTGTGCTCTTGTATCTCTTTCTTACTACCACACTTAAAGCTATTTTCACAGTGGTGAGTTAACTCACATTCGGCAGTTAACAGTCGTTTTTCAGTATAAAAATTGAAGGTTAACTGTCGAATGTGAGTTAACTTGACACTGTGAAAACGGTCCTTAACCGTCACTTGTGTGCGTAAGTGTTGGTTTCAAGAGGAATTCTTTCATTGTATTAAAGTTTCGGGTAGCCGTATCTTGCAGGGTGTTATTATTTTCTTTATCGATTATTGCTAAACCGATTTATCACTTTTATTTATTGAAGGTATTTAGTGATTTTATAAAAACTTTTCTAAAGTTTATTCACAAAATTATTACTTCTCTGAAATTCAGCAGCTTCAATACCATAAACTGCGAATTTTTCTATATGTCACTTTACTGAAATCACTTTATTGATTTCCTCTCTATAATCAATAGCATACTCTGGTGATATGTACATCGGTCATCCAAGTTTGTCGAATGAAATTGACGTTGATAACTACTTCAAAGTGGAGAATGGCATATTAACCGTACACGAACCTGGTCTTTATTACGTATACGCTCAGGTGTGCTACAACAATACTCACGACCAGAACGGTTTTGTGATATTCCATGGTCATAAACCTTTTCTTCAATGCTTGAATACAGTACCTACAAATATGCCGCACAAAATACATACCTGTCACACCAGCGGACTTATATATCTCAAGGAGAATGAAACAATTCACTTGCGCGATTTCCATAGTGATCGAAATGTTATTTTAAAAGATGTCAATAACCGCAGCTACTTTGGACTGATAAAAATATAATAAAAAACATACATTTATGACTTTGATGAAGGTAGAAGAAGTGAGTAGGTACACTGTGGTGATATATTGTTGAAAATATGAAGTGATATACATACATATATACATATGTAAATGCATACAGAAATATACGTAAATTAAATAAACAAAACGAAGATATACATACATACATACATACATACAGATGTACACATATCGTTATCGTCAGCACAAAAGTATATACATATGTAAGTACTTTTGTAGAATTTGTTTGAAAATGCGTTTTTCTTATATTCAAATACGAGTTTTATTGGCACTTTTAGAACATCCCTCAAAGCATTTCCTAGTTTCTTACAAGCAAATGTATAGCCAAGAATCGTCCCTAATACTTACCCTGCAGGGAAAGCAGAGTTGGGGGTAGTGCGCTAAATTTTCAGTTTCCACTAATAGTTAGTGATAGTGCACATTTTTTAATTACTACTAATGGTGTTTAGTGGCGAATTGGAAAATATCAGCCTCACTATACAATAGTGATAGTGAAATGAAAAAAAATTTCACTAAAATTTATAGTAGAATAGTGAAAAAAAATTTCTTCAGCCTAGTGCAACACTTTTTTCTTCACTAAAACTTATAGTGTAAAAAAAATCCGACACTAATTTTTTTGGAATATCTACAGAATTTTTTTCAGTAAATTGAAAAATTTAGTTTTACAGTTTATCGCATATTATGCTACAATTCTCAAAAAACAACGCGAACTTTTAGACAATCGAAATTTGCACATTATTATACTAAAGTTTGATGAAACTTTGAAGATTTTTCCTAATTTCGGGTTTGCTAAAATATAAGCCATATTTGAATACAAAATTAACAAAAAAATGTTTTGCATGTAAAACATTGCGAATATTAACAAAAAAACCGTATGATCAATTTTGTGAGTAACAGTATGTAGCTCTCAGAGCCTCAAAACTGCGAGCATCATACATGACAACCGATCTTAAGTTATGATGTTACACATTTACATACATATGTATGTATGTACATATAATAATAATAATAATAGATTGGCGCTTACACATATGTTAGTGTTTGGCCGAGCTTCTCCTCCGAATTTTGGCGTGCGCCTTGATGTTGTCACACAAAGGGGAGGGACCTACAGTTTAACGCCGACTCCGAACGGCGATTGTATTTTTGTGAGAAGCTTTTTCATGGCAGAAGTAACTTCGGAGGTTTGCCATTGCCTGCCGAGGGGTGACCGCTGTTAAGAAAAACCCTTTTTTCTAAATTTTTTTCGACGTTGTTCTGACCAGGGCTTGAACCCAGGCCTGCGGAGTGGAAGCGCGCACTGCTTACCACTACACCACAGCGGCCACGGTACATATATGCAGCATATAATTTGTTGCCTCGAAAATTTTCATCGGCATTAATTTTTCAAAGTTTAGTGAACATATTTTTCTTGCAGCTTTGCGTAGTGAATTTTAATTTTTTTTTCACTATTTGAGTGTAGTGTAGATTTGTTCACTATCAGTTCATATAGTTATAGTGAAACAAAATAGCTTTATCACTAAAGTATTGTGAAGTAGTGAAGAAATATTCCAATATCACTAAGCTGGTGATAAATAGTGAAAAATAAATTTTTTCCAATATATTTAGTGCGAGTGAAATGCTTAGTTCACTCTAGTACACTACTCGCAACTCTGAGGGAAAGCTACAAGTTGTTGACTAGAATTCTACCAGTTAGCTTTTCAGCTCAACTAGTTCGTCTTCCATCCTTTTTCCATGACAGCGACTGGTATTTTTAGCATGGATGCCTATTCATCATTCATGAAAGAAAGAAATATGTACGTACATATGTCATTTTGTTCGCGGCGCTCCAACAGTTGCAAAGGCCGAGTGAGCAAAGCGCCAGCGTGCCAATCGAGAAAGCAGATTTTTTTCTTTTTTAATGTACTTTTTTGATCCATGTTTTTTATTGTAATTTTATTACTTTAAAAATAAAAATATGTTTTTAGGAATCAGAGCTGTTAAGTTTAGATTACCATTTGTAATTTCGATAATCATAAGGATTAATTCATTTCATTTTTAAAACCGAAGAATTAGTATTCAATTGTAATTAGAAATAATCAAAAAACAATTATGATTATTTGCCATTAACAATAATAATCACAAATAATCAGAAAAATAATATAATTATTTTTTGATTATTTTTATTATTCTTGATTACCTTAATTATATTTAATATTTCTTTTCTATTTCAATGTAAAAAAAACATACTTTTTTGTTTGCTTAGTTTATGCTCTTAGAATATACAAATGGTATGACGTTCTTAAAGGATCGAAATGTGTATGTAAATATGTGCAACAAAATGTGTGAATGCATTCTTAAGGAAAAAAACCATTTTGCGTAAGCGCTTATCTAAGCATACATATACATATACATATGTGGTCATTTGAAAGAACAAGTTAAGTCCATTTTTCACAGCCAAACAAAAAAGCATAAATATGTCGACAAAGCATATTTTACCGTCAGAACAATACATTTTATTTGAAAGAAAAAATTCAATGCTAAGAGCAGAAACAATTTAAAAGGTTATAAATGTCGTCAAAATTATATGCATATGTATGTATTTCGAATTACAACCGTTTTCTCTTTGGCGGTGTTATATGCTTTCTTGTTTGGCCGTGAAAGATGGTCTTAAGCTGCCCTGCAGGAAATTGAATTCATTTGAAAGTTATTTATAAACTACTTTATTTTCAATGATAACTAGTTGAAATTCTCACTATTTTACCTGCAACGAACTCATTTATTTAACATGGCGATGTCCTAGGAAGCAGGTTTGGTCTTGATCATTCAAATTTCACAAGATATGTGTGTATGTATGAAAGCAAGAATGATACTAAAGAAGGATTGGATTTTCCGCAAGTTGAAGACAATGTGATTTACGAATATCTTCTACCTGTTCTTAGGACAGTAAACAACAAGCTTACAGAAATTAGTAAAAAAATGAATTCCTTGAACATATTTAGATATTGTTAAATACAAAAGTGTTTGTAATTCAGATGATGAAGATGGTATTATTAAAAGCAAGTGCTAATTTATAATTCCAATGAATATGTTTGTTTAATTTTTGTTTGTATAAGTAGACGTTATTACGTAAGATATGGTGTAGATAATATCTACATATATATGTATTATCTTTTCTGTTATAATAGTATCGTTTCTTGCAGTTTGTTTAAGTTATATTAAAGGAAGAAAGAATATTTATGTTCACAGAAAAAAAATTCACATAATTATAAATAATCAAAATTAATCAAAAAAAATTAAATGTATTGTACAAAATATCACATTAGTTTTGTTGAATATTTTTGATTTTTTTCTTCCAATTGGCTAAAAATATGATAATTTTTTGATTTTTTTAATGGTAATCGGTAATTATTGATTTAGAAGTGGAAATAATTGTAACTAATCATTTAGCATATTTGAAAAAAATAATTAATTTAATCGGTAGTCATTACAATTTATAATCATTACTTAACAGCTCTGTTAGGAATCTAATTTAATTTTTATGATATTAAAGTATTATGCATTTAGATTTATTTCAAAATGAAATTAAATTCACATATTTGTGTGTCTTTGTCAATTCAAAGGCAGATGTCGCTGATCCCATAAGTTGTGCGAACCGTCTTAGCTCATACGAGTTCATGAACTGGTATTTTTACTGAATGGTTTGACTTCACTGCAGGGTACATGCGTACCTACATATACGAGTACATATAGAGTAACTGCATATATAGCAGAGCCGTGTAACAGTGAAGTCATTTGCTTTTTTAATTCATCAAATATTTACAAATAAGATTTCATTTGTTTCCTTTTGTTTGGTAAATTTTTGTAATTAAACAGTTTTTCCATTCTCAAAAGTGGTTGTTATATTTTTGAAATCAAACAATCACATTTTTGAAACGAATTATATCGAGCCCTAACCGCGAAAATAACGTAAGCGCCAAAAAGCAAATTTTACAGGAGAGACGTTTTTTTTTGTTTTTTTCTTAATCCGTTTGGAAAATTTTTGTGAAACTCTAAATGTAGTCTAAGCCCGGTTTACTACAAGTTATAGACTCATCTTTAACTTCACTTAACTTAATTTGTAGGCAAAAATAGTGAATTTGGCGCTTACGTTAAATTCGCTGTCACCATGGCAGGCTGCTAGACAAAAAAGTGGGGCATACGTTAATTGAATTTTATCAAAAGACATTGCATTTTGCTTTGGAAAAACTTATTTTATTTTCTTTGTAGGACGCATTCCATGCATAAAAACACAAACAAGTAAATAAAATGATTAAAATTAATACTGCAAGCCTTTGTTTCGCTATT
>JAPVRG010001214.1:0-11092 GCA_029783565.1 Rhagoletis cerasi
CTTTTGCAGAGAACACCTTTCTGCGTAGGCGGCCTTCGGCCGCGCTTGGGGATTCTAACCCTCACTAAGTAGAATTCTCCTTTCTGTGTTGCCGTAGAAAAGGGGCTAAACACCTTTTGCAGAGAACACCTTTCTGCGTAGGCGGCCTTCGGCTGCGCTGAGGGATTATAACCCTCACTAAGTAGAAATCTCCTTTCTGTGTACCCGGGTACCATCAATAGTAATTTATATTATGCTTACTGGGTGTTTTGCATATTTTCCTTTTGTCTGTATTAGGAATTATAACGTATATGTATATACAAAGTAGTCATGTGATACACCAAACGAAAGGAAATTAAATGTGCATTTCAGAAAACATATTTATGGACTATGTTAAGGAGGCATTTTTTGAAAAAAAAAATCCATAAACAAATTTTTATGCATATTTTTTTATTAAATCTCTTTTTTCCACAAATATCATACACAAATTGACATAATATGTATATCAAACGAAAGGTGCCTTAAATACCTTTCGAACGTGATGCTTAATTTTTTAAAGGGCTAATTGGTTGCGAAGATATTAACAGTTTTCGTAATCCAAAATTTCATCTTTAACCCTAAATATCTTCCACAATTTTTATTTCCGCAATATAAAATTGATATACGTGTGTTCAGCATTTAAAACTCTATTAAACCCCATTCCCCGTTTTTCTCTATCGAAACGATGCGTATTCTTTACTTATGCCACTCATTCAGCTGGTAAGACAGATATGCCAAAACTATCTCATATCATAGGGGTGGGTTTTCAATACACCGAAATGAGGTTCGAAATGTTTCGTATCAAAAGTGTTAATGCCGCATGCACATTGAAGATGGAATTTTTTTTAAATATCTCAACTCCAATGCAGCTTAGCGTGTCTATTTCTTTAAAACTATTTTTCTTCATATACGTAACATATGTTTCGAATGAAAAAAAATCATCATGAAAGTAATAAACGTTTCGAATATGTATTAACAAAATCGGTTGATAAATACAGCTTTTATAAATAAAAGGTATCTTACATTTTGAATTTGAACGAAATCGGTTCATAAATACGACTTTTATAAATAACTCGACCCCAGCGCCACCTAGCGAGTTTTCTAGTAGCCTATAATGGGACCATGTATGCAATGTATAATCTCTGAAAATCTGACTGAAATCTATCCAGTAGTTTTTGAGTAAACTGCGAACAACGAAAACGGCTATTATTATATATATATAGATAACTAAGTCACGCAAATAAGTATTGATTAGTGGTATTATTTGCAAATAAAGCGCAAAACCCAGTTCCAGTTTGTCTCTCGTTACGAACAGATCTCTTGGTGACTTTTGCGGAAATAACAGTAGTGCGTGTATCAAGACAATTCGCGTGCTTTACCATTTTCGATTCTGCTTATTTAAAAAACAAAACCCAGCTCGGAAACAGAAATTGGACTGTGAATTAAAACGACCCTCCCCTTTTCACTAATTCAGTAAGGATGAACGATCCACCTGACCGCGGAAAAACTATGGACCAACCACTTTTCCAAACTGATAAAACAAAAGTGTTAAATATAAAGACAATTGGTCCGAAGTATCTTATGATGAACAGAGTGAACAGCACTGAAAACTTAACAAATGTATCGCCTTTCTTAATAAAAAAAAAGTAATTGATGCCACGTGCAATGGAGAAGTAGAAATATGCAAAAAATTAAGAAATGGGAACATTCTCATTAAAACAAAAACCTACGAACAAGCAGCAAAGTTAATAACTTTAATAAGTCTTACGCAATCGATTCAAGTGGAAGTATCGGAGCATGCTACCCTTAATTATTTACAGGGAGTAATATACTCCAATGATTTGAGAGACATGCCAGAAGAAGAAATTCTTAATGAACTTAAGCCTCAAAGTGTATCCGCAGTAAAAAAAAAATTTGAAAAAATCAGAAGACATGTTAATTGAGACAGGTCTAATTATCCTAACGTTTTCCAACACAACACTACCAAATGCCATTTCAATCGGCTTTGAAAAAATTAAAATCCGTACATATATTCGTTTCGGACATACATTGAAATTATGTAAAAATAAGAATCTGTGCCAATTGCGCCAAAGACGATCACCTAACACTAGAATTGAATGAAACCTGTTATGATCTGCCAAAGTGCATCAGTTGTTCAGAAGGTAAGGTAGCCAACTGCTACCACAATGCACTCAGCAAAACGTGCCCAACATTCTTAAAAGAGAAGGAGATCCAGGCTATAATTACTCTTGAGAAGGTCGATAGAAAATCAGCAATAACAACCTATAAAGAGCGTCACCAACACAGCATAACATTCTCTTCAACAGTTTCCATAACCGCAAACAACAGCAACAATAACAACAATACGACAAGCAGTGGCGTAAAAAATAACCAACCGAATAAGAGCAATAGTGGGCAACGAGCAATAGTTAATTACTCTAATCTCTCAACAAACACCGTCACAACTCACTCAAAATCTCCGCAACAATCGTCAAAGAAAAACAACACTATAATATTACCAAGGCAAATCTCAAAACGGACAAAGCAGTCTCTAAAGAGGATTGCCAAAAACTCCAAACTAGACGTAAAACAGAAGAAAACATTTAACAATGATGATGACTACAGTTCTTCTGTCTCTTCTCCGGAGGTAGAAATGCTCTAAAAAGTTAAGACTCTTAATAGCTTACTCTCAAACAATAAAAACTAATCTAGCAAGTAATTATATTTCATGTCACTGAAAATTCTTCAATGGAACATAAATGGTTACGTCAACAACTACAACCAACTTTGAACTGTAATAAAAAAATACAATGTTAAGATAATTTCACTGCAAGAATCCCATTTACATCACCTCTCCACGAATCACCCAGTTCCTATTAACTTTTCCTTGTACTCCCTCACCCACGCAAATACGCGCGGTGGAGTAGCCATCTTAAAGCATAACTCAATTGAACACAAGCAAATTGCAAGTCGCCAAGACTTGGAAGCAGTCGCTGTAGAAATATACTCGAAAATAAAATTTACAATTATATCAGCATATATTTCTCCGTCTGTCAAATTCAAACCAAAGGAAATGCTCTCCATAGCCAAAATCGAGCTTCACTGATTACTGGTGACTTCAATGGTTGGCATGAGAATTGGGGCTCACGCAAGAGTAACGCAAGGCGAAAACTACTTGCCGACTTCATCAACAACTCGAACTATATACTACTTAATGACAAATCTCCAACGTACTTCTCAACACACAACACCCTGACAAATGTAGACCTCACATTCAGCTCACCAAGCGTCAGTATTGTTTCAGAATGGCAAATCGAATCAGATTTGTATGAAAGTGACCACTTCCCAATCCTGATTACTATGTTTGGCTCCTCACATCCCCAACCAGCACAGTGTAAGTCAAAATTTAAAGTAGATTCAGCAGACTGGCCCCTCTTTCAAAAAAAAATGCAACACCTACATATGCAAGCCTCAAATCTGTCAGTTCCAATACAAACATAGAAGCCACCAACTTAAGGAATATAATTTTACAGGCCGCAAACGAGTCGATTCCACAAACACGCCAGCAACGTTCACCACGTTCGGTTCCCTGGTGGAATAATCGCCTCAGTGAATTGAAAAAAGAAAAAAATAAACGGTGGTACGACTTCAGAAGAAATATAACTAGGGAAAACCTGCTTCAATATAAAAAAGCAAATGCTATACTTAAAGCTACACAACAACATCTTTAATAGTCAAATACCACTAAATTTCAAATACAGTAAAATAATCCCTATACTTAAGCCAAAAGCTGACAAAACTGTAACGCAGTCGTATTGGCCAATATCACTGAACTTGTATTTTGCTAAAGTGTTAGATAAAATCATAGCCAATAGACTACGATGGTTTGTGTCCACAAACTGATTACTTAACAGTCAACAATTTGGATTTAAAAGCGGCAAATCCACAGCGGACAGTCTGTTATATATAGACTACCTGACTGCGAACTGCCTTTCCTCAAGAAACCACTTGACACTTGTATCATTACACACAATAATCGACCAATTGATCGTTTGGAAAATAGGACCTAAAATATTTAATTACATATATAACTTTATGACAAAACGGAAAATAGCGGTAAGAGTAGGTAATGTGTATTCTGACGTAAGGAATTTAGACAATGGCATACCATAAGGCTCCCCACTCTCGGTCGTCCTCTTTCTGATAGCCTATAACAAACTGTGCTGGGTATTATCCTTACATAAAGAGTTGAGTTTCAGCGCCTCGAAGCAAAAAAACAAAAAAAATCTAACACTAAATTTAAATAGCCTATTTAAAGAAATTGAAGACTGGTGCGAATACCTAGGAGCGGTCCTATCTTCCACAAAATGCAGATACACCCAAGTCTGCAGATAACTGCTCTTGCAGGATAACTTCTTCGAATACACAACTGACCGAAACTAGCTAATTAAAGATACTTGGAGTCATTATTAACAATAGATATAGATGGGACTCCCATATAACATACCTTTGCTCTGCCATCACTAAACAGCTCAACATCATTAAGTGCCTGGCAAGTACAAAGCTGAACTCCAACACACTCTCATTAGTTTCCTTAATAAAGACCCTAATTATACCGAAAATAAGCTACGGCTTATTTTTGTATCGATATGCTCCCACACATCGGCTGAACAAAGTAAAAGCAATTCTCAATCAATCTTTAAGAACAGCACTAGGTACCTTGCGGACAACTCCAACACCAAAAATTCTATACGAAGCGAATATATTAACCCTGGAAAACCAAAGGGACCTAGTGACGTTAAAACTAGCAAATGTAATAAAGAGTACTCACGACAACCCGTTAGCAGTCTGTGCAAAAAGTATTTCAAAGCGACGAAATTCATCCCGAATCTCAAGCACCACAGAAAAAATCTATAAACACAGTGCTAATATGGATCTGCCAGGCAACTTAAATAAATCGACAGTTCTGGCGGCTAAAGTCATCATCGATCAATACGTCCCTAAGAATGCATAGCAAAAAAAAAACACAAATCCATCACAATTTAACACAATGTTCCAAGAATTAAAATCGAAATTCAAAGACTACAACTATATTTACACAGACGGTTCTTCGAAAGAGGAAAGTGTTACATATAGTATAACAAAATTAAGCAGTATAATTAAAATCTCAAAACTACCTGATTATAGTTCTATTTTTTCAGCTGAAATTATTGCAATTACAGAAGCCATAGACATATTAAAAAGCAAAAGGGGAAATTTGGTATTTGCTCAGATTCATTATCTTCACTGGATGCAGTAGCAAATATAAACAACCGTGAATTCTATGCATCTAAAATTAGAAATATACTTATCCGAAAATTATCTGGTTATGGGTACCAGGGCACGCACAAATTATCGGAAATGAAACAGCAGACAGAGCGGCGAAAGACGCCCATATGTTACCATTGATATCAACTAGCAACCACTGCACCAGAGATATTAATAAATACATAAAAAGCGAAATCTGGGAAAAACACCAAGCAAAATTTAATATGACAAATGAGTGGTATAGACAAATAAACGCCAACAAAACGAATATAAATTATTTATCATACCTCGGCAGCACCGAATTCAGCAGATTAGACATACAAAAAATGGTACGACTGCGATTAGGCCATACAAAACTTACACACGGATACATAACCACCAATACCGACACCCCAACTTGTGCCTGCAATCAACAAACACGCTTGTCTATCAAACATTTCCTTATGGACTGCCCTCTGCTTTCTAGACAGAGACATATGCTGTTCAAAGACTCCAATCCCATGCTTTCCCTTTCCTCCCCTTCCAAGGAAGCGATTACCAACATTATAAAATTCCTAAAATGTACAAAATTATATTTTCTAATCTAAGTAAGCAGGCTTAAGGCCTTGTTGCGATAGCTTTGTAAATTAGCTTTTAAGTCTAGTAGACATTTGAGGTAATAGGTTAAATAAATAAATAAAGCGCAAAACCTTGCCATTTTTAAGTTTATTGCCTTGTTCGATGGTCAGGTAGTGCTGCATCCATATGTTTCATGAGCCGCGGCTTCTTTGTGTATTTTATTCAATGAAAGACAATTTTTCTATTAATTAAAATGGATACGAAAGTTGAAAATAGCCGCCGTATAAAAATAATTTGCAAATAGCTTACGTATAAACGTAGTAATAGTCTGCCATACACAATTGAAGAAAACTCCAACCACTCATGGAAACATACATTTAAAATCAATATAGATGAAAGTAATGAATATTATAAGTAAAATTAGAACCATATAAAAAACATATTACACCAATTATTTCAAGTAAATCGGAATATATTAGTACATATAACACAGTTCCCATTTAACTCATTAAATATATATTTAATTACAATTGTTTTTAAGGTCAGTTGGAATTGCAAAAATAGGTTTCCGACAACATCAAAATGGAAAGAGCTAAAGTTTGATCGGAATTTATATATTTTCAACAATTAATCATATTATATTGAAATATAAACGTTTAATATTGTAGAAAGTGGGCAATTGTTTAATCTTAATAACTATGGGGTGTATTCATAGTCACAATGAAGTTGGTACTTAAAGTTAGTTGTAGCTTTTTGACATAATTTGTAATGGGCTATCTTTCAAAAAAGCTGCAACTAACTTTAAGTACCTTTTATAAACTAGCTCCGAGCGCCTTGAACTGTTTATCATTTTATTTATATACTAGTTTTTCAAGCATTCAGCACTATAGCAATTAATCATTTTATATTAAAATATTTGAGGTTAAAATATAAACCTAGAAAGTGAGCAATTATTTATTCTAAGTATGCATACTCTGCCAGACACTATTGAAGTAATGGATTTAAGTAATAAATATAATCATAAAAATTAGAACCATATACATATATCTATGCAAAAAAATATATATGTAGATATGTATGTGTACAAAAGAAAAAAAAGGTTTATTTGTTTTGTCTGCAACATACAGCTGATGGACGGCTACCTCGGTGCCAACTACGGGCAATCGCTAGAGGTAGTATTCGCACTATGCGTCTGGCGTCTCTTGCAACTCCTGTATGGCGCGAAGTGCTTCCTGGACGAGGAGTCGTGTTACTTTTCCGCAGTAATTTGCGGCACGAGGTCCTTGGGCTGAGCGTTTGGCAATACGGTGTCCTGCTGGTACTGGATTGTGACGACGCGAAGCTGATCCTGCGGGGATCCGTCGGCGGGTGTTGTTGTTGGCAGACTGAGCGTGAGTCGTAGTTGGTGTTTGGTTGCGGTGGAGCAACGCGTGATGCTGGAGGCTACACTTGCAGCAACTTCCCGAAGAGCTACACTCACTGGTGTGGTGCGAGAAAGCGAGACAGTTGGTTCAATAGCCGTGTGCTCTGGCTAGTACGTACCGATGCTGAGGTTGCATTCTCTTGAAGACCGAGCACATTCGCAGAGCGTGACGGCGTGTGCATACGCGGCAGCGCTGGTAATTCTGTCTGACCGGTCCGTTCGGACTGTCATTGGCAGAGTTGTCGTCTGTGCCAGATACCACGACCTTAGACGGGAATGTAGTTCGTGGTGCTGGTTGCGGGGCGCCCCTTGGTGCTATCTGCAAATACATGTTGTATGTATCTCTTAGTGAAGGATTTGTGACAGAACTGGGTGAACGAGAGAGATAAATAGAGGAAGAAAGTCTTTGTGGATGGAAGCCACAGTGGCGATAAGGCGAGAAGAAGATGGGGCTTCCGATCTGGTTACACGTTTTTCGGCGAGACGGGCTCGCTATCAGGTAAGGGCAACATGCCGACTTCGGGATGCGTATTTTTTATGCGCCCCAAACGCCATTCGATTGGAGGCAGGGTATCGTCATGGATAAGTACGCACTCACCGATTTTCGGCGCGATTTGTGTGTTCTTCCACCTGTATCGCTTTTGGAGGTCTTTGAGGTAATCCTCCTTCCACCGTCTGCTAAATTGATGGTGTAAGACTTTTTTTTTCCCCCACCTATTTAAGAGAGATAACTCTTCGTGGTTCATTTCTGGAATGGATAGGATGGGAGCGCTCCTCAGAAAGTGGCCAGGCGTAAGGGCTGTAAAGTCGGTCGGGTGTTGTGAGAGCGAGGAGATTGGGCGAGAGTTTAATATAGCTTCGATTCGGATTGATAAGGCAGTGAATTCTTCGAAGGTGAATTTATAGGGTCCCGCAGTCTTTTTGAAATGTATTTTGAAGCTCTTGACTGCGGATTCCCACAAGCCGCTCATATGTGGGGCGCTAGGTGGAATACATTTTCTATTTATGCCCTGAGCAGAATATTTTTGAACGACGCCTTGAGATAACTCAGTGAGAAAGTTTGCGAATTCTCTCTCCGTTGCTCGTTTGGCTCCAATAAACGTTTTACCGTTATCGCTCATATTTTTGGCTGGATAGCCGTGGCGTCAGACAAAGCGAGCAAAAGCAGCTAGGAACGTGTTAGAGGTGAGATCGGAGCCTAACTCGAGATGAACCGCCTTTGTCGTGAAGCATACAAAGACGGCCACATAATCCTTCACTAGGTCGTTCTTAGCATAGAGGCCTTTATTTGAAAAGGCCCTGCAAAATCGATTCTGGTAATGGTAAAGGGGGGAGCATAGTTGCACCGCTCTGGTGGCAAGGCTGCCATTACCTGCGAACGCATTTGCTGCTTGTGAATAGTGCAGGATTTGCATTGGAATATGCATTTTTTAATAAGAGGTTTGAGCCGGGGAATATAGCATTCTTGTTTTATGACCTGTTGCAGGAAACCCAACTCTGCGTGCAAAAGTAAATCATGGAGAAAACGAATGTAGAGAACCGCGAGTCGGGATTTTTCCGGAATTATAATCTGATGTCGCTCATTGTAGGTCAAGGTGGCGTGAGCTAGTCGACCGTCAACTCGGAGTAGACCGATTTTATCTAAGAATGGGTTGAGAGTTAATAGGGAGCTTCGTTTGTCAATTGGGATTGAATTCTCTAAGCATGCCTTTTCCCGAGGGAAATACCGAGTTTGCGTTAACGCCATGAACTTATGTTTAGCGCTGCGGAGATCGTCGTGCAAGAGAGATTGGAAATATAAAACACAGACGCCCCGTACTCTATCTATTAAGTGCTTAATGAATCTAAAAGCATATGCCATAACCCTGAGGGCGCGCGAAAGCGAGGAGAATCGTTCTAGGATGTCGGGATCGTCTTCGGTGGCATGAAGTGCTTCGCCGCGGCGTACTTCTGGCGGGGTGATGTCTCGTGTTGAAGATCGTGGCCAGGATTCTGGGGGGCTGGTGAGCCAATCTGTACCATTCCACCACAATGAGGAGTTAGCTAAGTCAGTCGGTTTGCACCCTCTTGTGCACATATCAGCGGGATTTTCGTTGCTGCGGGCGTGATTCCAGGTGGCGTTTCGAACTAGACCGATTATCTGCGCAGTTCTATTGGAAACAGAAGTTTTCCGCGCTTTTCTAGCGACACCAGGACTATTTCAGAGTCGGACCACATGGTCAATTTCCTATTCGAGAGCTTGAGGTGGGACTGGACAACTCCGACTAATTTGGCCAGGAGAAGGGCACCACATTATTCCAGCCGGGAAAGGCTTGTGGTTCTAAGATGCGCCACTTTACCTTTCGATACCAGCAGGTGAGAGGAGATACAGAGACCCTTTGAGGTTCGAACATATATATTTGCGCAATAGGCCTTTTCAGAGGCGTCGCAGAAGCCGTGTAGCTCAACATTTTGGTCCGCGATGTAGTTGACCCTTCGGGGTATTTGGATGGCCGGGATTGTTTGCAAGTTGTTCGCAAACTGCATCCATTTCATGATGCGGAGGGGTTTGACCTGTTCATCCCAGTCAGTACCATCGAGCCATAGTTCTTGCAGTAAAATTTTTGCGGGGTCGAAAAGTTTGGCAACGGAAGACAGGATCTGCCGCTTTGAACTTGCTGACGATGCTGGGATAGCCTCAATGGTATACGAGAAAGTGTCGTTTTGAGCATTCCACTGAATCCCAAGTGTTTTTGCAGTACTTGCTTTCTCGAACTCGAGAATGTTTGTGTCCAGCAAGTTTTTTTTTATATTTTGGAGAAGGTCAGGGTGGGAAGCCTGCTGAGTTTAGCGCTTCAATTACTTGGGATAGCGATTGAGTGGCAGATAGTAGGTTATGACCGCCATACAGAATGTCGCCCAAATAGGTTTCACTATTTAATATAGGGACTGCCAGGGGATGAGTTATTTCCACATCTTGTGCTAGTTTGTGGAAAATGCGTATAGCGAGATAGGGTGCACAACTTACATCGAGCGTGACAGTTCTTAATTTGTAGTATCTTATTGGACTATTTGTGGATGACCGGAATACTATTTTTTGGAAATCTTGGTCATCTTTATGAAGTAATATTTGTCGATACATTTTTTCGACGTCGCCGTAGAAGACAAATTTGTACAGTCGCCAGTTCAAGATCAATAGCATCAAGTCTGGTTGGAGCGTTGGTCCGGTATATAAAACGTCATTCAGAGAGAGACCGGAACCAGATCGTTTGGATGCATTGAACACCATTCGTACTTTTTTCGGGTTTGATACCCGCGTGATCGTTTCTTCCATATTGTGGTGAATACCATATTGTGTGGAATTCTCGCGCACAGCAATTGATTTGTAAATCAGAAAGCAGAGAGTAAAGTTCGTTGTGAAGCAGTCAAGTTGCTGGAAAGCAAGTTATCAGTAAATTTGTTGTAAGCAAGTATTGTAAAGTGTTTATTGTTCAATAAAGTTAGTCGTACTGTAAATTGGGCATTTTAATTTAACAATCCAGTGATCGAACCCGAATTATTTGGGAAATTATCAAGGATCAAAGGATAGTCGCAACAATTGGTGTCAGAAGTGGGATTGTGAAATAAATGCCTGAAGAGTAAGTATTGGAAATGGCGAAGTTTAGCGATCTGAAGATACAGCCTCTAAAAAAGGAGTTGTCAAAGCGATGACTATCCACGACTGGAAACAAAGTGGAATTACAATCACGGCTGCAGGAAGCTATGGAACAGGAAAGTATCGACGTGGACAAATACGACTTCGATCTT
>JAPVRG010001218.1:0-10399 GCA_029783565.1 Rhagoletis cerasi
ACTCAACAGTTCAGTGTTTGATGATCGTAATATTTTTCTGATAATTTGAGACAACATGTTGTGTGTACATTCGACAATTGAATTTGACGGCTAATGTATCGGCGCATAATTTCGCTCACTAATCAACTAATTAACAACGGTTGCGCTCAACTGCTGCGCCTTCTGTACGTTCCCATTAACAGTTTAAGTATTTTGAGAAACTGGTGTGACTGTACTTTAATGCGAAAAATATTTGTGTTTTCATATTTTTCAGGATTTCGACTAAATACAATACAAAATCTACATGTCCCGGGTGCATTGGCAATGAATTTCCTCCAGAAACCAAAAATACTCTTTAAAAAAATATGAACAACGAAAAAGCGTTGCCAAGCCGCCAGCGCATTTTAAATGTACACAGTCCTCAGCCAATTGCTAACCGATTACCAAAAATAAGAAGAAAATACAAAAAAGTACGCTTAAAATCCAAAAGAAAGTGGTTGGCTTCATTTGCGAATACAGTCGCGTTGATATTTTTTACAATACTGCAGCCGGTGACCAGCAATCGACCGCCACGATTCGCCATTGACGGTGGTCAATCCGAAATTGTTTTACGACTGAAGGAGAGTCCAGAGACTGCTGTAGGTACGTTTGCACAATTTTTTTTTTAAACAAAAACCCATGTATTTGCATACATTTTTGCCATATCTGTAAGAAATAAATAAAAAATTACTAATCGTTTTGAAATGCCGCCACTCCCTATACCCCTGAATAGTACATTTTAATCGTAGAAGTAAATGCCTTTTACAGAAATATAATTTTGACTTTCTTAGGTTCCCACATATATACCGTGAAAGGTTTCGATCCCGATAATGATCCCTTGGTATTTGGTAAACGCCCATCGCATGATAGTGAAATCATACGCATCGAAAACACAGGAGGCAATGAGGCTAATGTCTACTTGGCCAAGGAATTAGATAGAGAGGTTTGTACCCACATACTCACGCTAGACCACACGACTCCCTTAGTTTCAGCTGACGGCCTTTTACTATTCCTCCACAGTTAAAAGACGAATATTCCATAGTTTTAACGCTAACCGATAACCATTACAACGACTACAATTATGTAACGCAAAGTTTTCTGCTGCTAGTAGAGGATATTAACGATAATGCACCCATATTTTTACCTTATCAAAGCGCCATCGAAATACCCGAAAACAGTGATCCTGGTATCGTAACATCGCTAGAGGCAACGGATGAAGATGAAGGTGCTTACGGACAAGTAGTCTACTATCTGCAGGAATTGGACGGTGACAACGACATGTTCTCCATTTCTACGTATCAGGGCAAGGGTGTACTCCGATTGATGGGCGAGTTAGATTACGAAACTAAAAGTTTGTACCAATTGCGTATTTTAGCCGTAGATCGAGCAAATCAGGGACCTGTCAATACCGGCACTGCTGCCATTCTAGTCAAAGTAGGCGATGTGGGCGATCAACCGCCAGAATTTGTTGAAGTACAAGCTGTAGCGCGCATACCTGAGGATGCACACATTGGCACGCGCGTGTTGCGCGTACGTGCTATTGATGGCGATCGTGGCATCAATAATCCCATTGAATATGAATTGGAAATGAATGAGTTGTTCGAAGTTGATCGGCATACGGGCGTAGTTTACACGGCGCAGCAGCTAGATCGTGAGGATAGCAGCAGACAAGTAAATGGAGCGTATATTTTGAAAATAACAGCCACCGAGGTGTCACAAGTGCGTATGAGGGCGGTTGTATTAAAAATCACCGACCATGACATTGATCACTGACCAATTAAATATTGTGTACATTTTGTTTTTACATCGCTTTTTTAGTCTCAAATGAGTGCATCGGAAGAGGTGATGCAAGTCAAAACTGAAGTGACCGTAATCGTGACGGACGTAAATGATGAAATACCAACATTCAGACAATCAATTTACCGCTGTGAGGTTAATGAGAATTCCCAGAGTAATACACCATTGGCTTATATAGACGATGATGTACAGAATTTCGTCGAAGATCATGATGTGGGCAATAATGGTACATTTCGTTTGTTTTTGGATCCACAAAATGATCTCTTCGAAATTGTGCCCGCTGTGGCAGTGAATGAGGCAACCTTCATGGTGAGAGTGAAGAACGCGAAGTCGATCGATTACGAAGAAATTAAGGAGATAAATTTCACGCTTTTTGCAAGAGAAATCGATGAGCCGGATAGGTGGAGGTAAATTAATATTCTGTAATCAGTACTGTGAATATTTAGTCATTTGTACATATGTATGTATACACATTTACAGTTCAGCGCACCTTCAAGTTTATATTCGCGATCAGAACGACAATTTTCCCGAGTTCACACAGTCAATCTACAACACCAGTATACCGGAGAATAGTGATCTAGGCGCAATAGTTGCCAAAATAGAAGCAACAGATGTAGATTCAGGCGATTTCGGCACAATGGGCATACGATTTCACAACCTGCGAGGGGGCATAGCACACTTGTAAGTTGTTAATTGAACTTTGAGCCACAATTTATGAAACCCAAAGCATCTCTCTAGATTACATCTTAATCCAATAACGGGCGTAATTACCATTAAACAGCCCGTTGACTCGGCTTTCGATCGCGAAATCAATTCGCTTCATTACCTTACCGTCGAAGCGATCGATAATGTTGGCATTGGGAACCGCAACACCGCACAGATCCTAGTCAACATTGAGGATGTCAATGACAATGCGCCAATCTTTGTGCAACGTCACTATGAGGCGAAATTGTTGGAGAACAAGCGCGAATTCGAAACTCCACTACAAGTAGAGGCGCGCGACATAGATCTCAATGGCACCGAGAATAGTCAGATTACTTACGAGATTGTAGAAGGTCTCTATCGTGCCAATTTCACAATAGATCCCGAACGTGGTTTGATACAACCGTTGCATTCGTTCGATTATGAAGAGTTGTTAGAGAATAGACGTCGTGTACGGCGACGCGCCGATAATGGCATACGCGAGATCGATTTGTTAGTACGCGCGCGAGATTCAGGCATTCCCATGCTCTCTACTGTGGTGCCGGTGCTCATATATGTCGAAGATGTAAACGACAACCCGCCCATATTTCAAAAGAATTTCTACGCCAAAACTATACCAGAAGACCTACCAGGTGGTAGTTCGATATTGCAGGTGATGGCAATCGACCGTGATGGATCTGCGCCAAACAATGTGGTTGTGTACCGCATACAAATGGGTGCGAGTGATAAATTTGTCGTCAATTCGGAATCGGGCGTGATATCGGTAGCACATGGCGCCAACCTGGATCCAGATCTGACGGAGCCAAAAAAACTTGTGTACACCTTGACTGTGGTAAGATGAAATCTTTATGTATGAAAGTGGGTAATGCATGTAATGTCTTCTACTAAACATTTTGCTTCCAGCTCGCTTTGGATGGCGGCATAGGCAATTCCCAACTGATGAACTCTGCAACGGTGAATATAACCATAAAGGATGTGAATAATAAACCTCCTGTTTTGGGAGAGCTACCCACCATACGCATCATGGAAAATACTATTGTGGGCACACAAGTATATCGTGTAAAAGCCACGGACCTTGATGAATCACCAATAATACGATATCGCATAAATCGTGACAATTGTGAAGCGCGTAATGAAGAGGGCACTTTCGTCAAATTGACCGAATTTGATTTTTTAAGCGCCTTCGATTTGGATCCCATAGAAGGAACGCTAAAAGTAAGTTTTCAAATTTATATTTGAAATATTTGGTACACATAGTACATTTTGTACAATAGCTTCTTAAACTCCTGGATCGCGAGAAGATCGAATATATAAAGCTAGCCATAAGCGCCGAGGATTTGGCTGCAGTGAAAGGAAAACAAGTCGCTGAAGGTAATCGCTTAATCTTAACTTCAGTAATTTAAATACAAACTTTACTATGCTCTAACAAATGCATTTCTTCCTATAGCCATTCTAAATATAATAATCGAAGATGAAAATGACAATAATCCGAGGTTCAAGCAGCCGTTCTATCGTAAAACAATAACTGAGAATAGTATTAACGGTGTATTAATTGCGAATATACTTGCCTATGATGTCGATAAAAATAAAACCATCTCATATACACTGGAGGGTAATCCCGCTGTTAGAAATCTGGTACATCTTGATCCACAAACCGGCGAGATGGTGGTTGCAAATAAGATCGATCACGAACAATATCAATGGTTGAATTTGACGGTGCGTGCGACCGATTCGGGTGTACCGCCACGATCAGCGCTCGTCGATGTTTATGTGTCGGTTTTGGATGAGAATGATAATAATCCGTATTTTATTGGCGGTTCTAAAAACTATACAATTAGTGAAAATGCCGAAATTGGCGCACGAATTGGCACCGTACAGGCAACCGATGCTGATTCGGGAGATTTTGGAAAAATCACTTTTCTAATGGATCGCATTAGTTCGCAGGGAAAATTCTCAATCGACGCAGACACCGGCGTGCTCTCTGTCGCCGATAGATTAGATCGCGAAACGAAAGACTTCTACATGCTGGTGATCGAGGCTTGGGACAATTACCAATTTGGTTTCTTGGCAGGCGAGAGTCGTAATGCGTTCAAGCAAATATTGTAAGCAAACCTTTGAAATTCTTTGGTTAGATAGGCATACATATACATACATAATATGTAATTTACTTGCATATCCTTTCAGCATAACAATTCTGGACGAGAATGATAATGCACCTGAAGTTTTTCTGCCCGTCAGCTGTGTGCTGATTACCGAATACCACGAATTGAATGAAAAAATTACGACCATTCGTGGCAAGGATGCAGATGATCCAGAATCGCCAAATGGTCGTTTAGAATTTCAAATAACAAAAGGCAATAGATATGGTGAGTAAAGAAATTATTATGCAGCCTGCTTGCATAAAGGTAATTGGAGTGTTCTTCAATTTATTTCAGATCTGTTTGAGCTACGTCAAATCGACGAATGGACTGCAAATATTTATGCTCGTACACATTTGCGCAACAAGTTTGGTAATCACACTCTAACCATAGCAACGCGTGATCTAGGTGTACCATCCAATGTAGTTACCAAGACTTTGGACATTTGTATATCGGATTTTAATGATCATCCGCCCGTTTTTGTTACGCCATTACATAACACTACGCTACGAATACCCGAAAATACTACAGTGGGCACAGAACTGATGCAAGTGCTGGCCACCGATGAGGATATCGGAGTAAATGCATTGGTGCATTATCGCTTGAAACCCGATCCACTGGGTAGCTACAAAATATTTGAGATCGACAGTGAGACTGGACAACTGTTTTTGAAGGAGAAACTAAATCGTGAAAAGCAGAGGATACACGAGGTCAGATGTCTTGCAAATTGCCTATCATTTTTAGAAATTTTTTGAGATGAGTTTGATAATATATTACACTATGGCGTTCCCAGGGCACTAAAGAAGAGTAATATGCAGCCTGTTGTCTGCAATTGGGTGGAAACACTGCTTCATACGAGAATTGTTGAAACCGAAGTCGGGAACAGCTGGTACTACTAAAAACTAAAAATGGTTGTCCTCAGGGAGGTGTTCTTTCTCCTCTTCTGTTGAGCTTAGTAGTGAAAACTCCAGAAGTAATAGGGGCAGGAATCTTCGAACCAGGACTCTGTTCCTATGGGAAAATATCTGAGAATTTTTAAGGCGGAGGTTTACGTTATCTATCTGTGTGCGGAGCTAATCATACATAGTAGAAGGTACCGAAACAAGAGGATCATAATTATTGGTGATAGCCAGGCAAAGTTGAAGGCTCTCTTATCATATGAAATTAGATCATCATTGGTCCTTGAGTGCATTGACAAACTTAACTCCTTTGGTAGACACAACAACATCCAGTTAGCAAGGTCATAGGGTAATGAGACAGCAGACTGTCTCGCAAGATAGGCGGCCGTAATTACTCCAATTGGCCCGAGCCATGCCTGGGAGTAGGTCCCAATAATTTTCAGGAAGAGCTCAGGAAGGAGAGGAACGCACTATGGAATCTGAATTGGCGTGGTTCAGTAGAACCGCGTCAGGAAAAGAGTGTACTGGGAGGGTATAGCAAGGAAAAATTCCAATACTTAATTATCTTCCCAAGGGAGAAACTTAGAATACTAAGAGATATCCTTACAGGACACTGTAGATTAAGAGGGCATATGTATAAGCTCGGAATGTGGTCAAATGATCTATGTCGGTTCTGCGACTCGACCAGTGATACATCACTACTTATTATTATCAAGTGTGTTGCCATCTGTAGAGGACGTGAGACGTGCTTCATCTCGCTTGTCCATGTATAATCCTTACTACTTACTTTAGTAAGGATTAGACATAAGACACTTAAGAGTAGTAAGGGTTTCGTTTTTTAGAGTTTTGAGTGTGTCCTTATTGCAGAGGACTATGGATATACACGCATATGTATTTACACCCCGATTCACTTGAATAGGTACATATTTCTTCTTCAAGATCCGAGCTTATACCTGGACTTGTGAGCATCGGATAAGCTTCATTTTAATCTTATTGCAAAGGATGATCAATTTAGGAGAAAAGTGGTGAAAAATAATAAAATAACTTGATTATTTTGCTTTTTATTACGCTTTTTGTCAAACTACACAAAAAGTATGCTTAATATTTTGATTCACTTGAATAGGCACAAGTACGTATCGCATCCTTGTGTGTATAGTAAGGTTATTAAAATTGTTCTTAAAACATTTTTAAGAATTTAAGGAACATAAAGAACTATAGCATGGTAAGAACGGGCGAGCCAGGCACACGTTCAACAGCAAAAATGCATAAATTGAGGGCTTCGAGGATCTCGGACTTAGCAGGCGATCTGTTGAGAATAAAATTCAAGGGAATGCAAATGTTTTTGATAGATGAAGCCGGCCAGCCGCATCGTATGGCAAAAACATTAAATTGAGCCAAAATACAAAAGCTAGACGGATACAACAAAAAGTCCATTATCTCTTATCGAGATAAAGAAAAATGTTGATGTTCATGACACCACAATGTAGATTACGAATTGCTCTATACACTCGTATTTCAAAAAGGGGCATCAATTAATGTCCAACGCTAAGAATCACGGCTGGTGTTTTGTACGACTCGCATGTCTTGGAAGGAAGACTAGAAAAGTGTGGTTTTCTCCGGCGAAAACTTTAATTTTGATGGTTAGAACGGATTTAATAATAATTTTCACCACTTTTGAAAGGACGAACGTTGTTTGATTCCATTCCATGACCGATAAGGGAGTATGGCGATCTGAACCGCGATTTCGTATTCTACAGCAGTTTAGATAGTAATTCAAGTTTCAAAAATTATGAAGAATGTATGCAAAAAAGTGTAAAGGACATATATTTAGCATTTATCGAATTTTTTCGGACTTTTTTTTTTAATAATCTGGCAAAATTGCGCACCGATCCCAGTGAAAGAAGCTGCAAAATTGAGGATAACGAAGCAAAGTCGTAATTTTTTCATTGTTTACCCTATTTACTGGACCTAAACTTAAAGGAACATGTTTGGAACTGGCCGTTCTGCTAATTTTACGAGTCAGGCAATTAATTTGACGATTGATTGGCAGTTGTTCTTTCCGGAGATTAAAATAGTAAGGAGCGAGATATCCTTGATTTTTCAAAATCTCTCTTGAAGAATCTTCCGGGCAGGAGGGTTTTCCATGCATTGGAATTAAGGATGTAGCATCCAATACTAAAAGTGTTAAATAGTATAATTACAATGAATCGTATGCTTTTGTCGGTTTAATATAATACTTTCCTTGTGTTAAAGCCACTGTGCCTATTCAAGTGAATAAAAAAAAATTAGGAGATTTTTCGTGTAGTTTTATAAGAGGTGAAATAAAAACCAAAGTAGTCAACGATTGTTTTTTATAATTCACCACTTTTCCACGAAATTGATCATTCTTCAAAATAAGATTCAAACGAAGCTTTTTCGATGCACACAAGTCCAGATATGAGCTCACATCAGAAAAAAAAATATACATATTCAAGTGAATCGGGGTGTATGTATCTATTAAAGAATTTTCATTCTCAGTTTAATTATTTTATTTTTTATTTTTTATATGACCAATTCCAAGCATAGCTAAACCTTACCACTCGGCAAAACGAGATGGGTTTCTAAATAAACACTCTCAGGTAGGGCTTTTCCAAGCAGACCTCTTTGGAAGCTGTATTAGAAGATCTTCTGATAGCCCTGCCATTCGAAGGCAGACGAGAAGATATGTTTCCAAGGCAACGAAAGTCCAATAAAAGAAGGAAAAATCGCAGTAGACTTGTCGTTGATTGTGCGCTGCAGGGTTTGAACTATATCTTTTCCCCTACTATTGAAAACAGAATCGCAAGTATTTGAAACTCAGGACATTCCATACAAAATAAAATGGAGTAAAGCATTGAGCACGGTAGGCCTATTGCTTCAAACGATCCCAAATAAGAACCCCCAGAAGGCCTCCTTTTTTTTAAATTTTCCCAACATTCGGTCGAGTTGTCTTTGGCTCTTTTTTAATATAAACTTAGTGTGTTGCGAGCAGCCTTTTACTCATCTAAATGTGTACATATATTCTTCTAAAATGCATAACTTTATTTTGCCTTTTTTCATTTTCAGATAAGAATCGAAGCATACGATCAGGGGCTGCCTACCTCTTTGAGTACCGATCTAGATTTAACGATCTACGTGCGGAATGTAAACGAATATGAACCGCAATTTGTGGTTGAAGAAATACACGTTAACTTTACAGGTTTTTAAATCAATAATTTTTTTAAGTACTCATATTTTTAGAATTCAGAGCATTTTAATTAACCTTTATAGAGCATGCTGATCCCGGCTCGGAACGTATCAAACTACCCGACACAATCGACAAGGACGAGGTAGATGATCTTGACGATCCGCCCAGCTCAGTTTGCTATTTTATTGTGAAAGGCAATGAGCAGGGCTATTTTAAATTAGATCCCGAAACACATATACTCAGTGTGGAGAAAGAACTGGATCGTGAAGTAATTGCCAACTACACTCTCTTTGTGAGGGCTACAGAATATTGTGCGAGCGAAAACCTCGCGCACGCAACTGGACAAATTTTCGCAACCCGTCGTTCAGATAGTATTGTAGGCACTACAGTTTTACGTCAAGAACTCACGAGTTTAGGCCGAAAGCAAGGCGGGTTTCTACGCAATTCCGATCATTTCGATCGGTACAAGCATTCGCGTAATTTGCGCTCGATTAATGATGATGACGAGATGTCTACAGAGCAGGAGTCATACGAATTTGCCGACTCAAATAACCCATTAACAAGCGAAGAGCTGCTATTATACGATAGTACTGTGGTGCGCGTGCGAGTACGCGTGCTGGACATCAATGATAATCCACCACATTTTCGCAGCAAGGTGTTCACCGGTGGCATAACGACAAATGCCGATTTTGGCACGAAATTCATGCGTATAGAGGCTTTAGATCCGGATGAGGGTTTCAATGCTAAGATATCTTACTATATGATCGGCGAGATTAGGCAAACATTATCAGAGGGTTTGGAAAATGTTAAAAAATCACCTTTTCTAGTGGATCGTGAGACGGGTGATATACAATTAAATTTCGATCCACAAAAAGGAATGAAAGGATATTTTGATTTTATGGTGTTGGCCAACGACACTTTAGGCATGAAGGATGTGGCGCATGTGTTCATCTATTTACTAAGGGAGGATCAGAAAGTGAAATTCGTTTTCCGTCTGCAGCCGGATGAGCTGCGACTCAAAATCAACACATTCAGAGAGACACTCAGCAATGTCACCGGCGCGATTGTCAACATCGATGAAATTAAAGTGCATGAAAATAAAGATGGCTCCGTCGATAAAACTAAAACCGATCTTTATTTGCATTTGATAGAGCGAGAGGATAATTCAATTTTTGAAGTAGCTGAGGTGCTAAAACTAATGGATCAGCACATCGAGCAATTGGATGATCTCTTCAAGAAGCTAAACGTATTGGATACACAGGCAGCGGAAGCTGAACTACTTGTAGCTGGACCACCGAAACCAATGTTCGTTTGGTTAATATTCACTAATCTGTTTTTGGCCACATTGTTGGTGGTAACATTGACTCTGTGTGCGTCACAACGAAAGGGTTACAAAAGACAGTTGCGCGCCGCTAAAGTAAATATATTCAGTAAGTTTACTTGGAACAAGCAGAAATAGCAATCAGCTAATTTTTTTTTATTTTTGTGTATAGGAAACTCTTCGCTGTCGCTGCATAGCAACACAGAACCAGCCACCCGTGTACCAAATACAAATAAACATAGCGTTCAAGGCTCAAACCCGATATGGCTTAAAGGCTATGAAAACGAGTGGTTCAGAAATGAGGAGAACTTGAGGTGAA
>JAPVRG010001261.1:0-13986 GCA_029783565.1 Rhagoletis cerasi
AATTGAGATTTGAAAAGCAACACTGCGTCGATCTTCCACGAATAGTACCAAGAGAAAAGGCAAATTCTTACTTCCAGTGTATTCATCCTCAGGTGCGAATACAAACCAAAACAAAATTTGCAATTTAGTATCATCCCGCGTAATCTGATCTGTATTTTCATGTTTATCGGTCGATTCGTTCTTTATTCATTCTTCCCATAGCATAGGTCGTTGCTCCTTTCATTTAAAACTATTACCTCAATTTGTTAATAAAGTGAAATGTATTCAAATGTATTAAAAACTGGGTGTCGCACTGCAATGCAAGCATGGAAATTCAAAAACGGTAATCGGCATTTCAATTTTTAATTCAATATATAAGCATCTCGATAGGGCAAATCTAATAGGAATAGTTGTTGCTATTTTTACTTTGCTTATTTGACAAAGTCGCGTGCTTCACATTTCCCATGCAATCGAAATCGGGCACTGAACGTGGAAATGGGCTAATTTATCGTATTAAACTCCGTAGTCACTGGTTTTTATTTTGAATTAAAAATTTCTGATCTAATAAATTGTGCGTTTTTATTCATATAGAACTGGGCAAATTACGTCTTGATTTGGCAAAGGCAAATACAGAGTTCACGCAGCATTTATTGAAAGGTAAAAAATACTTGCTTACAGTTTTTTGTGGTTTCTAACTTGAAATTAACAGCTTCAACAAGACGCTTATTTTATTAAATATTTGAGTTCCTTGATAAAAAAAAACCATTCGAATGTCACCTTAATATATGTAAGTACAAAACGTGAAAGAAATGCTAGCAAAATTTCTGTTTAATACACCTTGAAGGCGAGCTTTTGTTGGTTTTGTTGCTCTGTTTTGGAAAGGTTCATTTTTCCATTGGTGCCGAAGGAGCCAATCGCAAGCGCTATTCCAATTGGAAATCGTATTATAGGGACCGTACACGATCAAATTGTTTGACCAAACTGCGTGTATGATTTAGTGGAACCATATATGTCACATGTATGAATTTGAAGGCTGTTTGACCAAAATTAAAATAGTTCTGATTTTCATTAGATTTGATGGCCGTTTGACTTGTGTTGTGGACCGTGTAAGGTGCTGTTTCATCAAATTGATAAACAAAGTGAACGAAAAGTGCACAATAATTTAAATAAGAAACAAGAAATGATGAAGGAAAACGAAGAATACGACTTCATTTTAGAATTAATGAATGAATACAAAAATCTCCCAAGCTTATGGGATGTGACAAGCCGCCTGTATAGTGATAGAATCGCGAAAGCTATGAAAAACTGCTACAAAAATATGACGAACGACATCAAAATGCCACAAAAGCTTACCTACCGAAAAAAAATAACAGTCTGAGGTCAGCATTTAGAAGAGAGATCAAAAGGCAAGAAGAGTTTAATAGAAGTGGGGCAGGAGCACCAGAACCACCAACTTTAAAAGAAACAAGAAACGGAAATTTTATGGGATTTTCGACGCTTGTAAGTCAAACAAAAACACGCTGTTTGATCAAACAACTTGAACGTGTAAAGTCTCTATTAATATTTTAAATGAGCTGGCAACACTAATCCACTAACATTTTTTTGTGTTTCCCTTTGCATGCCATTCCAGCTGTCAGTTGCAATTGTCCCGTTAGCTCGACGCGATTCATCAAAAAGCGGCACCGCATAAAATTTGCTTTTCAACGACAACGAATACGGCAGTCACAACCACAAATTAACCAAAAATTTGCAATTGAATTGCGTTCACATTGGTATTCGTATCGTTGTTATCGCGAATTAACTGCAATCGCTGTTGCAGGAATTGCTTCAAAACAATCCCAGCTGCCTTCTGTTGTGTTTCCAAAAACAAATTCTGCTCAACCATCATCACTTGAAAATTTTTTATGCGCAGAAAATTGTCATTTGTGTGACCAACTGGATAGTGCTATATCGTCTAAACAGTACCTAAAACAGCAAAAACAATTCTACCGCGACTACTCGAGCGCATCTTTTGGAGCACCACTCAAATACACTGAAGCACCACTATTAGGTGATCTGTGCCAGAAGTACGGCTTTGTTATTGCACGCACATCCGCCGACGTTGGTTTAAATTGCGTAGCTGGTCAAAGGCTTCAATTTCGCAGAAATATGTCAACATCAGCTCAGAAGGAGTTTCAACGTCTCCCCACCAATGTTGTGCCAACGCACTATGATTTGGAGTTGCAACCGAACTTGGAGGCTTTCACTTTCGAGGGCAAAACTAGTGTGAACATAAAGGTAGATAAAAAGATTACATTTTTATTTTATTTTTTGTTTTATTGCACATATACTTACGAATTCACGTACATATGTACATATGTATGTATATTTGGATGTTGGGCAGTGCTTGGGCATGGTTTCAATGGAATGTGACTTAAGTGAAGGGGTAAAATGCATGTAATACATTATTGCTTTCACTTCTGTCGCATTGAATGCTGAAATGAAAGCAGCGTCTCCATGTGGATATACTTTGTGACGCTCACTATTTATGATAATGAATACAAAGAAACCGGAATGATTCCGCAGATTTTTCTATTATTATCTTACACAAAGAATATGGGAATTTTTGTTAACATAAACAGGGTGCTGCACAAGCTATGCATATTGAGATATTTAAAAATACATAAAGGAAATGAATATTTGGCGCTTACAGGAATCAAACCAGGGTCCTACATGTAATGTCATTTGTAAGAAATGGGTTAATGGACTTTGAACCAATCATGAAAAACAAATATAAATTATCGGGTTTTGAGTTAACGAAATAAGCTATTGCCACGGAAATAGAGATGTATTTTACGTTCTTAGCTCATGGCTTATCAGGATGAATCGAAAGAGGTTAAAAGCTTTTAAGTGTTATGTAGAATGTATGTATGTAATAAGTTGCAGGAGTGGCAGTCCTTGGCTCAGCAGTAATTCTAATAGCACCCTATACGCACATATATATTTATGTATATGTGCATGCATCCAAATGTGAACAAAAGATTTGATTAGAACTGTTTTATATTAGAGTAATTGGTCTATTTTATAAATTCCTCATACTAGTATTATATTGCTTCACATATGTATATGTATATTTATTATATTAATCTTACCGCTTGTTGATTGTTAAGTTTGTATCTTCAACTCAACAATATTTTAGATAAGAAACATTTTAGAGAGATAAAAACAAAGTTATGTAGCTATGAAATATTTATTACATTTTATAGATATGTGACACGACCAAATGCATCACGTTAAATGCCTTGGATATAAAAATTAATTCAGTTGAATTGGATGTTAATGGCGAGAAATTGCTACCAAACAATATTTCATATTCCACCGACAATGAGACTGCCACTTTAACTTTTGATCAGGAATTACAAGCAGGTGCCTCTGGCATTTTGAAACTTTCCTTTGCCGGAGAACTTAATGATAAGATGAAAGGCTTTTATCGTAGCAAGTATTTTACACCTGGTGGCGAAGAGCGCTATGCTGGCGTAACTCAATTCGAAGCTACTGATGCTAGACGTTGCTTTCCCTGTTGGGATGAGCCCGCCATCAAGGCAACATTTGATATAGCACTAATTGTGCCACAGGATCGTATTGCTCTCTCCAATATGCCGGAAATCAAGGATGAAAATTTAGGAAACAGTTTGCGTCGCATAAGTTTCGATAGGACTCCAATTATGTCTACTTATTTGGTAGCGGTTGTGGTTGGCGAATACGATTATGTCGAGGGAAAGTCGGAAGATGGCATAATAGTACGCGTATTCACGCCTGTCGGCAAGAAAGAGCAGGGTCTCTTTGCACTTGAAGTGGCCACAAAAGTACTGCCGTATTACAAAAGTTACTTCAACATTGCATATCCATTGCCAAAGATGGATTTGATAGCAATTTCCGATTTTTCGGCCGGCGCAATGGAGAATTGGGGTCTTGTAACATATCGTGAGACATTTGTATTAGTTGATCCCAAAAATACCTCTCTTATGCGCAAACAATCGATTGCTTTAACCGTGGGACATGAAATTGCACATCAATGGTTTGGTAAGTTGAATTTTATCTTTACAATTCGGCTATTTGTTAAGAAAACGTCTTATACTTTTCGCTTTTGCTATGGTTTGAGCCACGTTGCGAAAATGAGTCTGCTTCACATTTGGATATCTGGGAAATGAGGCATCAGCATGGCTTCCGTAAAGTGCACAGCTCAACAACAGCACTTAACGCCATAAACACTCAGATAACTCGTGACCTAAACCGAAACCGCTGTGAGAGAACGGTCCTAGTAGCGCCAGATTTGTCAAAGGCGTTTGACACCGTCTGCCACTTTACGCTGCTAGAAGACATTGAGGCCTCCTCTCTCCCACAGGGACTGAAACGGTGGTCTGCAAATTATCTGAGTGGTCGACACTCGTCAGTGATATTTAGAGATTAACACAGCAAGCCAAGAAAAATTTAACAGGGGGTCCCACAGGGTGGTGTCCTCTCCCCACTACTGTTTAACTACTATATACCAAAACTCCCTCAACCACCAGAGGGTGTCTCTATTATATCCTACGCTGACGATTCTTCGATTATGGCGACTAGAAATGGAATTGATGACTTGTGCTTGAAAGTAAACGGTTACCTCTCCGAACTTTCTCGCTTCTTCACTGCAAAGAGCCTAACCCTCTCCCCAACGAAATGCTCTGCAACCCTTTTCACCACCCGGACGAAAGAGCTCAGACTGCAACTGGGAATTCATGTCGATGGCGAACCAATTCCAACGGTGAATAACCCGAAAATTCTCGGAGTTACCTTCGATAGTCTGCTCCCTTTCTCGGCGCATACAACCGCAATTGTCACCAAGTACAGAGCCGCAACAAGGTCCTCAAGTCGCTTACCGGTAGCACTTGGGGGCAAAGACAAAGAAACGTTGTTGGCAACATACAAGGCAATTGGCCAGCCGGTTCTAAATTGCGCAGCGCCCGTGTGGTCGCGTGGGACTAGTTGGACTCAGTGGACGAAGCTACAGACGGCACAAAACAGCACTTCGGACAGCGACCGGATGCCTACTGATGTCGCCAGAACATCACCTACACGACGAGGCAAAAGTGCTCCCAATTAAGGAGCACAACATAATGCTCTGCAAGCAGTTTCTTGCAGGAAGCCACAGACGTGGACATCCGAACAGAAACTTGCTTGCCGAGGAGACCTCGTCAAGGCATGTCAGAAGGAACCTATACGAACTGACGGACGGAAGTCCAGAGGTTCATAAAACAACCTCTGTACCCGATAACTTACCAATAGACCTTGAACGACATTCACAGGGAGTCAGTCTTAAGTTATGTAGACTCCAGACCTGTGAATGCCGTTCTAGGCACTCAGCCGCCGGACATAGACGAGACGGAGCTTCATCTGCCTCGGGAGACTAGAACCACAATAGCCCAACTTTGCTCTGGCTACTGCAGTAGGTTAAACTCATACCTGAGCAGACTGGATGTAGATGTGCCCAACACATGTCCGGCATGTGGAGAGGCACTCCATGGCTCGAAACATCTCTTCGTAGCCCGGAAAACCCCACATAACCAACGCCTTTGTCCCTGTGGACAGACCCTATAGAGGCTGCACGCTTCATGGGTCTCCCGTTAGTTGAGCTTGACTACAACGACTTAGACACCAACCGATCTGGGCGGGGTTATTGTAGCCGCTACAACAACAACAACAATATCCAAATATTAGATTTTTTGTTATGAACATTTTTTTTTAATACTTTTATGTTATAATCGTTTAGGCAATCTGGTTACGATGGAATGGTGGACCCATTTATGGTTGAATGAAGGCTACGCTTCGTTCGTTGAATTCCTGTGCGTAAATCACTTGTTCCCAGAATATGACATTTGGACGCAATTTGTTACTGATATGTATACACGCGCCTTAGAATTGGATTCGCTGAAAAATTCACATCCCATTGAAGTGCCTGTCGGCCATCCATGTGAGATAGATGAGATTTTCGATGAAATTAGCTACAACAAAGGTGCTTCTGTTATTCGTATGCTCCACGACTATATTGGTGAGGAGGACTTTCGTAAAGGCATGAACATCTATTTGACACGTCATCAATACAAGAACACATTTACGGAGGATTTGTGGGCCGCTCTGCAGGAGGCTAGTTCGAAGCCTGTGGCTAAAGTGATGTCCACTTGGATTAAATTGAAAGGATTTCCAGTAGTAAGCGTTGAATCTGTACAAAAAGGTGATAATCAGCGGGTGTTGAAGCTAACTCAGGACAAATTTACCGCTGACGGCTCAGCACCAGATGGTGATTACACCTGGGTAATCCCAGTGACTGTGTCAACATCTCGCGATCCAAGCAAGATAGCAAAAACCTTTTTGTTAGATCAGAAGTCCATGGAAGTTATGTTGGATGATGTGAGTGCCGATGACTGGGTTAAAATCAATCCTGGTACAGTCGGTTTCTACCGCACAAGGTATTCAAAAGAAATGCTTGAGAAATTATTACCAGCTGTGCGGCAAATGGTTTTACCACCTCTTGATCGTTTGGGATTGATTGATGACATGTTTGCCATGGTGCAAGCGGGTCAAGCAAGTACTGCTCAGGTGTTGCAACTTATCGATTCATATCGCAATGAAACCAATTATACTGTATGGACTGCAATTACCAATTCTTTAGCGAACTTGCATATATTAATTTCGCACACCGACTTAATGGAACACTTCAACCGCTATGGAGAAAAGTTATATCGTCCAGTCGCTGAACGATTAGGTTGGGATGTACGAGAGGGTGAAAATCATTTGGATACATTATTGCGCAGCTTAGTTTTATCGCGATTGGTATCGTTCCGTTGTAAGGATGTTATTGCAGAAGCACAAAAACGGTGAGTAAGATGTACCTACATATGTTATTTAAAACGGAGTAATGGGCCATTCTGTTGTGACTGGTGGAACATTTGACACCAGAATGTGATCAATTGTGACTTATAACATAGATTCCTTTCAAAAAAATACCAAACAATTTCGAAGTTCTTTCCCTGCCAGCCATTGGAAGAAAATTATTATTTGAATGAACGTGACTGGTGGGACGAGAAATGTGCTCAGATCCTTAATTTACAAGCCAGATTTGTACTAGAGTTTTGGAACCCCGCCTATTTGCGGTCAACGTTTTTGGGTATAATCTATGAATCTTTTTTTCGCTAGGTTTCGGGAACACGCTAATGGTACGAATCCAATACCAGCTGATTTACGTTCTACTTGCTATAAAGCGGTGTTGCAGGACGGTGATGAAAAGATCTTCAACGAAATGTTGCAACTCTACCGTTCCACGGACCTTCACGAAGAACAGGATCGCATCTCACGTGCGTTGGGTTGCATTGGCAATGTAGATTTATTGCGCAAAGTTATTGATTTTGCGATGTCGGTAAGTAAAAAAAAAAAATAAGGTAAATTTTTGAATACCAAAATTTTATTAATGCTATAAATTTTAGGGAGAAGTACGGGCACAAGACTCTGTTTTTGTTATCGTTGCTGTCGCTGTTAATCCCAAAGGGCGCGATATGGCCTGGGAATTCTTCAAAGACAATAATCAAAAGCTATTAGAGCAATATCAAGTAAGATCAAGCACTTCGCTTAGCATTAACTGTTGTGCATTTTTCTAATCTAATTTCATTAAATTATAGGGAAGTTTTCTGCTTACACGTCTTATCAAGTATTTAATTGAAAATTTTGCATCTGAAGAGCGAGCTATTGAAGTAGAAAACTACTTTAAGAAGAATCAGTTCCCTGGAACAGAACGTACTGTATCTCAAGCCGTGGAGACCATACGTCTTAATGCTAATTGGTTAAAACGTGATCTTAATACCTTGACTTCCTACTTAAAAAAGCAATAAAATGCTAATAAAAGAAAAACATCAATTTACATACCCACTTTGCCCAGATATAATAAATAGAAAATAATATATATGAAGTTATGAAGGAAGGAAGAATGTATGAAGAGGAAATCACAGCTGTATTAGCAGCACAAAAAGCCAAAGCTCATCACAATCCCCTTAAATCGTTTCACACTTTGATTGGCTAAGCTGCTTGCCATGCGTAATTTTTCTAGGAGTTTATGTTAACATAAGATGTATAAAAAGCTGTCTTAGAGAGTTTTGCAGTAATATCTAGATACTTATACATCAGACTCAAACATTCTTATGCATATGATAATCTAAAATCTTGAAATAGAAAACGTACAGTGTCGGACTTATCATTTTGGACCGAATTCGAAATGGTATTGTTTTCCAGTAATTATCATATATTAATTTTTAATAATTTTCAATCAAAACAGTTTATTCCCTGACAAACCCTGTATCATTCCAAGTTTAAAACTTCGTAGAAAACTAAACAAAAAATTCGACAAATGTTGGTCCAAATTTCAAACTTTTTGCTCAGAAGTGCTAGAATTTTTTAGAGCATACAGTTTTATAGCCCTTTCAATTTTAGTTATGTGAAATTTTCAAGTGTCTAAGAATTACAATTGATTTTTTAGAATTGTTTTTACCGAAGGTGCTTCGGTTTTCTTCCATATAAAAATAAATTGTGTCTATTCGTTATATGAAAGCAAATGTGACAAAAAAAATTATAAAAAATCGACGGTAATTCTTACACACCTAAAACTTGCACGCTATTGAAAATTGAAAGAGCTATAAAACTGGAAACTCTAACAAATTCTAACACTTCTGAGAAAAAAGTTTGACATTGGGATCAGAATTTGTTATTTTTTTTAGTTTTCTACAAAGTTTTACACTTGGTTTTATATGGGGTTTGTTAGGGAGTTAACTTATTTTAATTGAAAATTCTTAAAAATTAGTACATAAATAGAAGTGGCAAACCCTATAATTTTGAATTTGGTCCAAAATGATATGTCCGAAACTGTATTTGCTGTCAGGCCTTAAAATTAATGTTGCTTCCTAAAATTAAAAAAAATAAAGACTTACTCTATTCATCAAATTATTCCTTAACATCTGGCTTGATATTAATAATTGTATTAATGAGCCATTGAATGCAGCGCTTAGTTCGTTTTAAGTAATTTGATTTTGTTATCCAGTGCATGACTAGTTTAGATTAGGTCAACATATTCAAATCCTGTCCACACAATTTAACTAATTTTGCAATTCAATTGCATTAATCGCATCTTTATAAAGCCGTGGATAAATTCGCATTTTCTAGACATACATATGTAAAATTTAAAATATTGATATCTGTATTTATAGATTACAAAAAAATTAAATAAGAAAATTCATTACAATAACATTTATCTTGCGTTTTCTCTGGGTCCAATGCTACTAGTATTTATCAAACACATTTCTTAAAAGTGTGTATATGCACTAAAAACGTTCAAGCGAACAAGCGAACAAGGGTACGTGCATATGAATTTGTTTTACTAAAAATGCCTTTATATGTACTTAATCGTATTTTTGAACTGAAACTTTTAGGCGGCGGTATCGCAAAAATGGAGTGAAATTTTTAAAACTGAAAATGTCACACTAATGAAGAACGTGTGTTAAGCTAGCTATCGTGTTGCTATCACCCACACGATGGCGCGAGTAGTTGAATAAATAACAATCAGCGAGGTTTGTGTATTGAATAAATAACATCAGCGAGGTTTGTATATTGAATAAATAACAACCACGGATGGAACAATAAATTTTCAAATTGTACCCAATTCGCGGAAACATTATACCTTAAATGTTCCTAAAAAATAAATATGTATGTTCATATGTATATAGTTGAAAAAATCAGAGGATAACCTCTCCCTTCGGTAGCATATCAAGTTTTAGACTCCCATCAAGCAAATTTGGCTATAAAAAGACAATATTTTCGAGCAGTGCGAGACAAAACTGTTTTAAAAAAGGTTAATCACTTTCCTCTGAGTTCTTCGATCTGACGTTTTAAAAAGAAATATTCTCTGTCTATCTGGCGCAGTCAACTACAGCTACGTTACTTTGACCACCCTTTTGTATCATTTACATATGTACATACATATATGCCCCTTCACAAAGAGAGGCTATTGGACAAAATACAATACTGCAAAATAATAATTATATTTATGCAAATTTTTTTATTATAAATTTTTTTATAAATCCTCACTTATTCTTAATTTTTCCGAATTTTTAATAAGTTTCACTTCTATCACGTGTACGGCGTAAGTATGCACGATGTGTACGGTGCTACACGCGTGTTTTTTTAAGATACCACCTGTAAGCGCCAAAATATTTGAATTTCGGACTAAGCATGGGTATCTGAGAGCAAATTAGAGAAATAAAAAACGCATATCGACGGCTTATATTCAATACCCTCTATCTGCAATTTTCACAAAAATAACATTCTGGTGTCAAAACCTACACTTGGCAGTCATCGATGCTGTTAAAGTTGACCTTGTATAGCGCTTGTTAGAAGAATTTACTATTAAATTGCATAAAACTTATATTGGTGATGACAGCTAAGTCCCAGATAGAAGGTAGTTTTTGTGAAAATTGAAGGTAGAGGGTATTGAATATAAGCCGTCGATATCCAAAAAAATTTCCCTAATGGCTTTGCAATGATATACCACGTATGCAGAGTAAAAAAAGGCATGGCGCTTAACAATTCGTACAGATTTCGTCGATTATAAATTAAACCTCAATAAATGTTGATACCCCCAGAAGGTCAATTTTACTTCAATAGCGGAATGTAGTAGGTAGGTACAATACATTTTCTAAAGTTTAAGGATTAATAAAAATTTTAGAAATCGATAGGGACTTTGTTTTTTTACTTAACAGTAGCGGCTAGTTGATACCCCATTCTCCGAATGATGTAAATCGTCGATAAGTTCCAACATACGTCGCTTAAACAAGCGTTGTTTATGACGTGGAAGTGACAATATATCATCGATGTTGCCACGGAAGAAGGCCAATAACTGTTGCTCATCCCGATCATCGCATTCGTTACGTTTTGAAGTTGAATTGAAAGATTCCGAAACCGTTGTACTATTTTCAATTTCACGTTTTGCAGCAATCGTGCGCTCAACTAGTGCGTTTGGTTCACCTTTTGCCTCTTCGCTTTTAAGATGTGGAGATTGGCGATTGATTTTCACTGAGGGTGCTGCATCAGATTCCCTAGTCAATGGCTTTGGCGTGCTAGTTGTGTGTTCATTTGATATTTCAATATATTTGCCGCCGCTGGTATTTTGAATGGTATCACTTCTGTTGTACTGCTTAGTATCTTCGTTGCCAGAGTGTGTTTGTATAGTGCTGTCGCCACAATCTCCGTTAGGCAGCTCGTCATTGGATATTCTCGATTTAATACCACGCGAAAGCTTCCGTCGCTTTTTCGTTTGCCCTAAAGTTTCTGTTGATGGCAAGAGAAACTTCATTTCATCATACAAGTAGAACCGTTTACGACGTGGTGTGGGCACGTCTTCAGTAGTATCATTGTTGTCAGAGCGTGAATTGAAATTGTATTGAATACTTCGCAGGAAACCAGTGCGTACGTTGCGCCACTTCTCACGACAAAATACATCTTTAAAATAGAGAATATACTTGGACAAGTCACATCAATGTATCGCTTCGAATAATTGCTAGGTGACCACATCAAGTCACTTGACCCACATGTGTACATACCTGATCTGCCCACATCATCGACAACTTCTTGCCAAGCCTTTTCCAGTTTGTCTCGTTTAGCATATTCAGAGGAATGTACATTCCATAGGCAATCGTGTTGCTTAACAGCATTAATTATTTTTCTTATAAGCTCAGTATCCGCCATTTCTGTTTTAATTCCCACAACTGGATGTATATGATGCGACGCGACCTGACGTTTATTTTTATCGTTTACGAAGTGTCACATCACGATGTAGAGCGCAGTGCTTATTTTTGTTTAGGAATTAGTTTTTGGAGAGTAAAAATTGTACATAGGTACATATATGTATATAGCATGAGGTTTGTTCACGTAAAAATTAAAGCGGTCATTCTAGATAAAACTTTGTCGCTTCGCTTGACATTATTAACTATTCAAAAAAATACGTGAACGCAAATCCAGTAAAAATTTGCAAGTTTCATGAACAGATGACTATTTTGTTGTTTATTCGCAGCAATTGCCTAAAAAAAACAGTATTTCATATTATTTTTTATATTTAAATAGGTTTATTTTGTCAACTTCAACTATAAGAACCATATTCCTTTATTAGTTTGAATTGCACCCAGCAACATGAGATCAGCAGTTTTTCGTACTGGCAAATTGCTGCAAGTTAAAATTTTACCGGTAAAACTTTGCAGCTTCCCCTCCAGTAAACTGTCACTTTGCTCTCTCAATTTCCCCTACTTTGCAAGTTTTTTTTAGATACATGAGCACCAAAACATGATAATTTGTGACATTCAACAGATTTTAGCGAGTGTGAAGATCAGGGGCTTGTCTTCTATTTTTATCCAATCAAAAAACGTATTTGGACAAAAGGGAAGGCACGCTCCTGGTGTTCGCATTTGCTAAAATTATAACGAGTCGCTTATAAAAATTACATTCTTTCTTTGCTGTGGGAGTCGCCAAACTCGCTCTCTCCCAGTTTGCTTCAACAACAATTGCACGCGGTTTGCCAAACAAAAGGTCTGCTCCTTCTCTGTTTTCTACATTATACATTCTCTGGAACAGACTTTTTGAACTAGAAGTTTGTTATCAGTAGCAGCTGATTTTGACAACTTCCATTTGTTAAAATTTTCAACGCATTTTCATAAAATCCACACCTAGGCGATAAACAAAGCACTTTTAATAAAAATATGGCTTAAGTAATTAAATATTAAGTATATTTTTTACTTTTTCTACACAGTATGAAGCACTACAAGCTAAATACGCATCAAAAGTCCTATAGTGGTAAGTTATTTTAGGCTTTGTTTTCAAAATGGTGCCATAGTATATATTACGTTCGCATGCATTCCTATTCCAGATGCTGATTTACTGATAAATCAGAAAGAGCATCCAGACACTAAATTGGGCGATGTGGTCGAGGTATATGACCGTGAAGATGAAAATACCCGCTTACTCCTACAAATTACGAAATTCAATGATCTTCGGCGTGATGAAATCAGCATTGAAGCAGGCATAGCAACGCAATTTAATTTAAGGAAGTTTGCGTACGTATTTATGCGTCGCGTCAATGCAAACGATGTAGCGCTTGATTCAATTGAGATAACGTTTAAAGATCAATATATGGGTAGATCAGAAATGTGGCGCCTCAAAACGTATTTGGTAAGTTTGCACTGTGCAGTCTTATTGTAGGCATGTACATACATACATATGTATATTAAAAATATGTTGGACTAAGATTAAATACCCTGCAAACCGTGCTTTCAGAATGTTTTGAATAGTAGAGAAATCTTAAATAATTCGTAAAGAAATCATTATTTCCATTCCGATTTTTTGCAGAATTTTCTAAAATGAAATTTACTGTGCCCGCTTCGATTCCTTTACGAAATTTTCGAAGAAGATCGCTTCGGTGTGGAGAATTTTTTTTAGAATTTTTTCAGATTTTTTGTCAGAAATTTCTTTAAAAAATATATATGTAAATGTACATATGTATGTGTATATAAACACTTAAATATATATTAATGTTCACTCAAAGTCGGCCTATTATATTTGAGTATCCTTAAGGCCTAGATAAGTCAATATAAAATATACCGGTTTCTACGGCGAGGTCTACAAGAGCCCTTGTACATATGTATATGGATTGTATATCTTGTATCTTAGGAGTCAGCACATAGTGTGATAAAAAAGGGCAAGTTTTTTACCCGCGTATTTATACCCAATATTTTTATTTTACCAGACAAACACTTGCGTATACATCAACAAGAAAATCGAAAATAATGAAATGCAAATACGTTGCCAAGTTTATGAGATGTGGGCTCAGGGTGAACGTGTATCCTGCGGCGTCATAACAGAAGAAACAAAAATTGTGTTTCGCAGCAGCACATCAATGGTATATTT
>JAPVRG010001315.1:0-10547 GCA_029783565.1 Rhagoletis cerasi
TTTTTTCTAAACACGTTTTCTATTTTTACTTTATCTATACATATATATATTGGGGCATGGTGCAATACAAGGTGGTGTTAGCCGTATATAAGTAAAAATTACACTAACAAATTATACGGAATCCATATTGTGAAATTACAACAAACACATCAATTTGACGTAATGCTCACCACGGCGAAAAAGCCCAGCTGCCGTCCCAACACCACCTTGTATAAATTCGCCTTGTATTGGGTCATATGAAAAGGCTACACGGATTTTTGGGTAAGTTTAAGAAAAAAAATTTCTTTATTGAAAATCAATTTTAATCAAGTACATATCGGCCATTATTATCTACGACCTTTTGACATTTTTCGGGTAGCTGCATAATTCCAACTGTGTAGAACTTCTCTGGTTTATCGGCGAAAAGCTTGGCCAAGTGGCTTTCAGCGACTCTTCGATCGGCCAACTTTTTTCCATCAAGCAAGTTGTGCAGAGACCGAAACAAATGAAAGTCAGACGGTGCAAGGTGCGGGCTAGATGCAGAGCTGGGCGATAAGGATTGCATGTGTAATCGATTCCATCTAGGATTACGATTAGTTTAATCGCAATTTCAAAAATTATTAAATTGGTATTGCGATAATCTTTCATCGAAGGCATCTTAGATTACGATTACAGTAATCGTAATTTAAACTTTTTTGAAATTACAATTACTGTAATCGTAATCTAAGTTCGTTCGATTAATGATTAAAATTTTTCTAATCCAATTTTTTGAGTAAATCTAAACGAAGTAATTCTATAAATTTGCGAAAGATAAATGCAGGTTTAACGATAATATGAAGATTTATCTAAAAAGTAATAGTTCATCGAACGAACTTGGATTACGATAACAGTAATCGTAATCTAACTTCTTTCGTTGAAGGATTACTTTAATTGTAATATTGTTTTTTAGCTTGTTGGGATTATTGCAAATCTAATCACCCAGCTCTGGCTAGATGGTGAATGCATTAAAACTTCCCAACCAAGTTCCGTTCATCGACTTTTCCAGTGACTGGCCGACCAGAGCGAGGTGCAACTGTGACATCAAAATTTCCGCAATGGAATCGAGCAAACTACTCCTGGGTCCGGTGTTCACTCACAGCATTCTCATCGTACATTACATAAATTTTTTCGGCATGTTTTTGCAGCGTTTCGCATTTTTTATAGCATAAAAGCATTACATAGCGTACTTTTTTTTTAGATATTTTAATATAACTTTTTGCACGACCAACAAATTACAGAACTGTCAAAAATGTAGCCTGAAATGTCACCTTTAAAACGCACTTGGATTAGTGTTGCGAGATTTATGGGCATCAGCACCACATAGTGACAAAAATCCGCAGATTTCATATGACCCAATATACAGTGAACAACAAAAGTTTACGTATAGAGAATTTTTCACAATGTATGCAAAGTTTTTTATTTTAATTTTATTAAGCTAATTTTTTATAAAAATTTAGTTCATACTATAAGAAAATACATACAAATAGAATCTCTAAACTTTTTGCAAAGCTCCGGAAAATTCAATAAACTTGCATACAAGTTTTCAACTTTCTAATCCGACTTTTTAAAGAAATTTTGACTATGCAGATTTGTAGCCTATTAAATTTTAGTATAGTAAAGTGTAAGTCTGAAGTTTCTAAAAATTTCCGTTGATTTTTGATAGTTTTTTTGGCTGATAGTGTCAAGCGTTTTCTTCCATAAAAAGTATGTTAAGCAATTTTTTCATATGGAAGAAAATGCACAACACCGTCAACAAAAAAAAATTAACAAAAATCAACGATAGCCACTTGAAACTTGCACTGTGCTATACTAAAATTGATTGGGCTATAAAATTGCATACACAAAAATTTTCTAAAAAATCTGATTAGAAAGCTGGAAACTAAAAACTTGTATGCAAATTTATTGAATTTTCCTGAGTTTTGCAACAAGTTTAGAGATTCTATTTGTATGTATTTTGGTGTAGCATGAATTATATTTTTATAAAAAATTAGCTAAAAGCAATTAAAATAAAAAACTTTGCATGCATTGTGAAAAAATCTGTGTACAAAGACTTTTGTCGATTACTGTATTTAAAAAACCAATGTTACCTAGGCGATTCCATTAAACTTGTATAACTGGAAAACACAAAACTCAAAAAATATTGCATAAAAATTTTGAGGGTTTTGCGACTCTGGAAACTCCTAGAAATCTTAGTTTCTTTCCTCTGCAAATTTTGCTTTTCTTCCCCTTTTTTAGCATGCGCTCTGCAGTCTGTTTTTGTGATTAGTATTATTCAATCTACTTTCCTATGCAATCTAGTTTCTTATTCATCAACTGAATGTTCAGAAATGTTTGCGTTTGCCAGGTACATAGCTTTTCATTGTCAATTCTGCGCTTATTCCTGCGATTATAATTTAATATGTTTTGTATTTAACCTACATACATACTTTTCTACGCTAACAAAGAGTTGAGCTTACTTATAGTGTATGTGTTTGAATTTTATGTACTGCTAAGCTTAGGTTAACGTATTTATCAATTATAACTGCTAGTTAGAATTTCTTTTAGTGTTTAAATTATTGCTAAGAAATAAACATGCAGGCACATACATACATACAAACGTTTGTGTTTTATATTTTTAAAGGCTGAACACATTTTTTACTGAGCCAACCACAGCTGTATATAAACTTCAGCGAAAATATGATAGTTTTTGCCACGCGCCCAATTACTTATCCTTGCTTAAATGCACACTTCCCTACGCAACAATGGCGAATATAAGTTTTTTGTTTGTTTGTTTGTGTGTGTGTGTTTGTGTTTAAATGTTTACAATATCTATCTAGCCACACTTTCCCTGCGCACACTTCTAGAAACGTATATGACGCTGTGCATAGCGGCCGTCCACGTCACCGCCACTACTACCACCTCCACCTCCTTCATCATTATTGCCAAGACCAACGCCATCAGCACCACCGACTCTACCATTCTCTCCGTCGCTGTCGTCTGAGTCGATGATGTTGCGTAATGTCAACGCATGGAAATCGTTCAATGTTTGCTCAAACAGATCTATTGTCTGCTGATCAGCCTCGGAAATTACATTTTGTGTTGCATCTAGCAGATCTTCAGCTGCATCAAGCAACTCACGACTACCATGCGCAACAAGCGCTGCAGCAGCAACACTGCCATGCCCATGCCCATGAATATGCCCGTGGCCATGATTGGATGACGTGGCTGCGCCAGCTGCGCTATTACCCATTTGTTGATGATAGCTGCCACTGTAATTCCCTGTATTCTCACCACTCAAGTGCTGTTGTGCATCTCCTCCTATAGCATGCTGCTGCAGTTGCTGTTGTGCTGAGGCCGCAGCTATTGCTGCTGTGCTGCGTGACAATTCGTCGGCGTGTGCCAATGTGGAGCCAATTATATCGCTGGCTATGCGTATAGCCGCATCGGTGGCGGCAATAGTTGAAATGAAATCGCTTGCATTTGCTGGATGGCGCATGCTGTAGTAGTTGAGTGGCAGGCTGAGATCTGATGTCGAATCGGTTGGCGTATTCAAAGCACCCAGTCCAAGAGTCATACTTTGCTGTTGCTGTTGGTAGATTTGTGAGGCGAAGTTTGAATCGGTTATGACAGTATTGCCCTCGATGCGTAGGCCGGCTACACCTTTTTTGGGTATTGTTGCTAGATCACGCTTGACGCGTCGGCAACGACTTGGCTCATTTTGACGCTGTTGCACCAGTGCCTCCAAATCGACTACATACACATAGCCAGCCACTAATATGATACAAGACTTTTCACCCTTCTTAAATGCCTCCTCAATATCCTGGCTGGTACGATCGTCATACTGCCACCAACCTAATAAATTCCACGTAAAAAATAATATATTTAATAAAATTTATTTAAAGCAAAATGTAAATGAGTATTGCAGCACACAAGCAAAATGTTATGGTAATTTAGTGCAATTTATCGTGTTTTTTTGAGAGTGTGTATTAATATTTCAATATTCCAGCCACGCCTTTGGTTGGCATATGTTTCGAGCGACAAATTTTGCGCTTTCGTGTTGGATATTCTAATGGATGCTGCACCATATCTGCGAAATCAATTGTATACATTGTGCCGCAAATTAGTATTTCATGTTGGCAACCCTCTTCCAGATCAATCGTGCCGGTACCGAGCATACGCGTTTTATACGCTTCTTCGATATCTTTGGAAGAGCGTGGATCATATGCCCACCAACCGCCTGCAGGAGTTTAGCTTAATTTTGTGAGTGTATGGATGCCTTATATTAACGACACTTACCATTTCGTCCTTCGTAGAACCATTGATAACCATCCTCGGTAGATTTAGTTACACAAATATCATCGATGCCATTAACCAAATCGGGATGATCAAGAAATTCTGGCGGTATTTCACGTCTACACATGGCGCAACGACGATTTTTATAAGCGACGCCCTGAAGGGTGTAGAGAAAACGTTAATATTTTGGTAGTTAAATGATTATTGAAAAATTCAAAGAGGTTAGTTTGCCTTTGGAAATCATTTAAATGAAATATATTTGTTTCAATAATTTTATTAAAAATACTTGAAGATCTATTTGGCCGGCTGAAAGTTATATAGCCATCGCGCAAGTCTCTTAACCAAATCAAAAAATCTTTTATAACTGTGATTGCTTTAAGTTTCATATGTACTACTAGATTTTGCCTAAGACGCTGCTATCATAGAAAAAAATATTTAAATTTTTAACATCTTGTCTGTACCTCCGAATTTAAAAAAAATAACAATTCATAAGTTAGTTTATATTGCTTCTTAACAGTTACAACATTCCTCGATCCGCTCAATTTTAAGTAAACTTGCAGAAGACAAATGTCTCAACACGGAAATATGCATTAAATCTGCATCTAATTAATATACAACATTTGTGCGTGCATAAAATATACCAACAGCGGCGTATTTTAAATGCCAGTTCCTCCACTACATGCATAATACATACTTGGCCATAAAGAATGAAAAAATATTGGCAACCTTCAAATCCGCTGCTTACATTTGTTGCCTCTCATTATGGCGTTTTCTTTTCTTGTAGGAATGTTGCCCTTCCATTGCCCTGTCAGTATTTGTGCATAGAGGGTACTGAGAAAAAAGCCAACAAGTATTCAACTCTTTAATGCTTACATTACTCTAAACGTGTTAGTCACAGGAGTGGCTGCGCTGCGCAGCTTAAGTATGACGTCGTACCTACGTGCCAGCCAAAACTTGAACTTAAAACTAAAATATAATACGAAGCGTGCATAATTAAATATTTCTTATTGCACAAGCAATGGTTTGGCTGACGCCCCTTTGCACGTGCCAGCTATAAAGAGAGTAAGCCATTCTACGCAATTATTGTAAACAATGTTTTTATTAAAACGAAATTCGCGAACCAAAATATGGAAACACAAGGTTTCAATCTGTCTTCCTATATATACCATTTCGGTCGAATCCCATCAGATTTGAATCGAAATCGCTTTTAAAACTTTCCTTATTTTTAAGTCATACACATAAAATAAGCGAAAAAGCACTTGCTGTTTGCCAAAACACTTGCGGCTACACTACTAAACAGCTCACGTATTGCTGGTAGACTTCTACAGGCCGTTTAATTAATTAAGTATGCACCAGCGCGCTATACACCGCCTCATGCCAACATTGTGACGTGCGTTTAACTCTTTTCCCCCAATTTATATACTAAAAATATTGACAAATTGAAATTTCCACGAATTCTAACTTCATATATGCATATATTTATCATTTTTATACTCACTTTCACGCATAGGAAACAAAAGATGTGCCCACATGGCAAACGTGCTGGATGTATACACGTTTGTAGGCATATCGGACATTCAATTGTGGTCGAAGTTCCACCAGCCGTATCATCGCTACTCGGCGGCGGTGATGACGGTTCAGGACTACTATCCACGGGTATGGCTGCAGCAGCAGCAGCTGATTTCGAGGTAGAAGGGGTTGGGCTAGTACTGCAAAGATCGATTACGGCATCATTTGCATTTGCATCGCTACCAGTTGTTGCTGTTATTGCTGCTGTCGCCAATGCCACTGATGATGCAGACAATGTTGTTGCAGGCAATTGCGAATTTTCATCAGCCTCCAAAGGCACTAATACTGTTACATTTCCATCCTCATGCATGGCCAACATTCTTGAAGAGGACGAGGCTATTGCGTTGGACGTTTGATCCAAGCCCTCTTTTTGTTCTTCACTTTGCTGCTCCATTTTCTAACGAAATCACTGTTAAAAAATGAACAATTTTTCACTTTTCTTTTGTTTTTTTTTTTGGAAATTTTCTTTTACTCTACTGGCTATTGCAATTTGCAAAATCTTTTCTTTGTTACGTGTTGGCAAATTTTCTTTAATATTCTTTATTACGGCGACTGTTGCTACACAAATAAATAATAAACTGGCATCAAGTGCAAGCAAATGAGAATTATTTTGATGTTTTTATTTTAACAAATTCGCCTCGTTGCTGCTGATATTCGCCGCAAAAGTTTGCAAACAGGTGCGGAACTGAATTCATTGCCGGTAGGTGGCGCCGACTGCTGTGCACCATCAATGCTGCCATATTAGTGGCGAAAAAAAATTTTATGTGCTAAATCACCTGCAAATGTTTTTAAAAATATCAAGTAACCAGAAGTCCGATTTCTGGTAAACATATGCAACGCAACTTATTATGTATATGTATTTATAAAAACAAATTACTATCTTATATTTAAATTTAATTTAAAACTAAACGTGGCTTTTTATTTCACTGAATAAACTCTTGACATCAGAGATTACTTTCCAGAATGTATTTCTTTATATATACATTACGCTTCGGCAGCCAATGACAAATATCCCAACATGCTTCTGAATTATAAAGCTTTTTAAGGTCAGTCCCCCAAAACTCTCCTAGAAAATTTTAGAAAAGCTGGGTCAAACAGTAATTTACTGTACTCGTTCGCCGCGCCAGTGTTGCGTACTACCACTCGGTAGAACCCAGATTCAATTAAAGCACTGCTTTCAGCCACATAATTAATTTTTCATCAAAAATTACCCCAAGAGCGAAAAAATCCTTGTGGCATCACTTTGCCGCACCGGAAGTCGGTTGCGGCCATTCAGGAATTTCCTGCAGGGTAGCTTCTGAGCACACACACGCGCACTTCCGCAAGCATACACATTTTAGCAGCGACTGAACAGCAATTAGTGCCAGTGTTGCCGTTTCGGTCGAATTCTACAAAATTTGGTAGGATATTTTTCTAAATTTTATTATTAAAATTTCTAACGCACAGTAATGGTCGTCAATTCGAGTGAGGGTGGAATCAATTTAGGTCAGGTGGTAGCGATTCATCGAAAATAGTACCCTGCTAGGCGCACCGGGCACATCATAGCCCAATGCCAAAATACCTATGTATGTATGTCGGAAAAAGAGTTCAAAATCTCATTTCTCATAATTTCAGGCAGAAATCTTCTCCCGAAGAGTTTATATTTGAAGGATCTACTCTTAGGCGAATCCAAATCCGCTGAGAGAAAACTTCCGGGATAATTCAGAATTCCGCTGATAGTCAATTTTGGTTTTGCCACAGTCTATGAAGCTTCCTGTTGCTTGGACCAGCATTTTTCGAGCGAATGTGATGCAATTTTCATCTTGATTGATCAAACCCTTTCCGAGACATAAAACTCAAAGCATTTTTTAACCTTGCCCATCTTGAAGTAGAATTTAAAAATGTGGTGATTTTTTTTATTGATAATCAGCCTTGTTCAAAGTGGTCTTGAAATTTTGCTGGGATTTCGTTAGATTTTATGTGGGCATTTTGGTAGAGCAAAATATTTTTGATACGGCAACAATGATTAGTGCCCTAAACTAAAAAAAGCTTTCCATGCCCATGACAAAAACAACAAAAACACAACGCGCTTTTGCTTTAACTTGTAACAAGCCAGCGAGCTTACTGCAAAAGCTTTTCATGATTCGCGCGCTGTTGCTGCTTATGGCCACAGAGCCACTGAGTTTGCAAACGATTTGCTGCCGTCCTTGTTCTTCAAATGATTTTTAAGGCCAAGTGCAAATGACGAGCCAAACTTCTTCACAACGGCAGGCAGCTGTTCATGAAATAAAAGTAATTGTGTATGTGTGGGTGGGTGTGTGTGTGTGTGTGTGTGTGTGTTTGGTGCGAAAAAACGACAAAAAGCGCTAAAGAACGTTGTAAATGTGAAAAGTTTACTTTAATATTGGCATATTCTATTTTGTGCTGTGTTTCGTGTATCCAGCCAGCACGCAGCACGCAGCACGCATACGCCGCGCGCACCCCTCGAATCAAGCAAGCAGCGATCAGCAGCAGAAACAAAACCTTCCCTAAACAACAACGCTACGTCGCGTACACAAACACATCCTCATTGCTTTCAAGTTTTGTTGGTGTTTTACTTGTTGTAGCTGTTGTTTTTTAAGCTTTTTTTGTGTGTGTGTGCGCCCGCCTGTGTTCTGTATTCTTGTTCTGGCACTGTGTTTCGTAGCCGTCGCATTGTTGTTGTTGTTGTTGTTGGTGTTTGTTGCTGCTGCTGCGCCCTGCCTTCTGTCTGCTGTCTTCTATCTACTGCCTTCTGCCTACTTTTTGTTTTATTCGGTATTCTGTCCTCTGTCCTCTATCGTCTATCGCGCATTATTGTCGACTTTCCTGTCCGTCGCATCCGCCATGCCCGCGCACCCATTCATTCTTTGCTGTTCGCTTTGCAGCATTTGCGTTCGTCGCCTGTGTTCCCGTTCCGTTCGCATTCGTGTCAGTCGAGATTGAGAGTGCGAATTTGGCCTACAGACCTAATTTTACGTCTGCAGCCAAAACAAACCCAATTAAATACGGAAAATTAGTGCAAAATTAAAGTGAAATATATGAAATCAACTAAATTAAGTGCTGCGTAATGCGATGTGACAATAAATAAGAGTGAAAAATGTACAAAATACGCAATAAAAGCGAAAAAATTCATTGGTGATATGTGCGAATTGCACAATTGTAGAATTTTTTCCTACACTTCTTCTATAAAAAAAAAAAGGTACACAAATTGAAGCAAAGTAAAGAAGTGAAGCAGCAGCAGTAGCAGTGTTTTGTGTATGTATGCATGTAGTACATATGCATGTATGAATAATTGTGCACACATAGTGTGAAGTGAATTGGAGCAGTGCAGGGGAGAAGTGCTGCAATGTGCTAAAGGAATTATCGCATTCGCATACGGGAGCAGCCGCGAAGTCAACGCAAGTGTACGTACCTACATACAACTAAAAATTCAGCACACAAGTACATACATACATATGTATGTAGTGTAGTTGGTGTTGCGAATTAAGAGCTTTGTTGTTGTTCTTGTGTCATAGCTATTCAGTGTAGTGTGGGACTATTCCCCAATACAGGCGAGTGTATCTGCGTTCCTCCCACTGCCCCGTGCATCTTGTTTTACCTACCGCACCGCTTGCAGCTATGTATACGCTGATGATGTTGAGGTCGGTCTTGGGGATAGGGTACAGCGGCGGCGGCGGCGGCGACGGCGACGTCGGACGACGAGACGATAACTAGTTGCGAACGCTGTTTGCTACAGCTGCAAGCGCTTCGTAAGATAGATATTTTTTCAAATTGTACTGCAATTTGCAATTCCATGCTGGAGCTTTCACAGCCACAGTCACAGCGTTGCGGGATTAATGTTCTCGTGTGATTTTTTGCGTGTGCTAATAAATTCATTCATATGCACAAACATACATGTGTACATATGCAGCTACCGAAATGGAAGAAGAAAACGCATAGCGGAAACAAAATTGAAGCTGCTATTAGACAATTTGCGTCGGAAGTGATATTCATCCGCCGCGGTGTACCGAGTGTGCAAAATAAATAAAAGTATGTACCTACAAAAAAAAAAAAACGCTTGTAAAAAACTCATTCAAATGCGTTTAGCTGACTTGACGAGCAGCGCAAATAGCACCGGTTTGCATAATTTTCTTTTCAAGTTCAAAGCAACCGTGCATGCACGCGTATGTGAAGCAGCGGACACGGAAACACCAGCTGTGCTGCGGCTTGCGGCTGCTTTGTGCAAACGCATAGGCGCATAAGCGCATTTTAAGCTGCGCTAAATTCAGCTACGCATCGCATCAGTAGAACGGTGAAGTAGGAAATACATACATACATACATGCATATGTATATATGTATGTACATACATATGTAGCAACTTCAATGGTAAGCTTGCATTTGCAGTGAAGTGCTGCTACAAATCAGCTTCCTTAAATTTAAGGGCAGCGCATAGACAAAATTCCAGCAGTGCGAAAAGATTACTTGTGTAAGGCACAGGAATAGCGGACTGCGTGCGTCTGTATCCGCGTGTCTGTGGGTCCGTGTAGTGTATCTCTTGCCCTATTTGCTGCACACAGCACAGATTCAGAACAACAAAAAGCACATAAAGCAGAAGAAGCAGCAGCAGCAAAGAGGAAGCAAGTTTTTGCAAAATACGGAGGGGTCAGTGCGGAAATCTATTACATATTTGCCATTCACTGTGTTCTGT
>JAPVRG010001345.1:4196-15865 GCA_029783565.1 Rhagoletis cerasi
CGTTTGAAGCGACCACTGCTCCGACATTTAATTAAAGTTCTCACCGGCAACTGCCTGGTTTGGAATCCACGCTCTTCGAACGATTACTGTCGTAGCTGCCGTGATGTGAAGGAAATCGAAAGCGTAGAGCATTCCCTATGCCACTGCCCCGTATTGGCGAGGAATCGTTGACGCTCGTTCCTCCACTATTCTTTTGAATGTCTGGTTGAACTGGATTCAGTCGGTATCTCCGATTTCGTGCGCGTCCTCAGAGCAGCAATTTAGTTTTCAGTTCATTATCGCCCCATCGAAGAAGACATAATCCGCAGCGATACCACCCTAGAATGTCATGGCATAGCTATCCGGTCAGGGGTCAGGCGATGTCGACGTCGAAATATTTAACGTTTATACATCCCCACTCGCCTGCTGTGCGCAGGATATCAGGGTTATGGGTTGCTGCAGGACCTAACAATAGCCAGCACAGGCCTGATAAATAGCATAACGTGCCGTCCTACATATGCTGTCGCTAGCATCGGACCACCTACCCATAATCATCTCGATTAATATATTTGCCGCCTTAATTTCCTAGCTGAAGCAGATGTACTAGCGAACGAGTGGGGCCACCTTCGCCAGGTCGATCCCCGCATCAGAGATCTCAATTTGAAGATTCGATAACTGATTAATCAGCATAAGCGGAAGAAGTGGTAAGAAAATCTGAAGACCTGAAATTTTACCTCTGGCGTCCGTAAGCTTTGGTCAACAGTAAAGTCCTTGTCCAACCAGTCGATTGCGTCTCGTCTGACCAGAAGCGATGCACCAACTATTTTAGCCGGAAGTTTATATTGTATACTTGGATGGATAAGACCAAACGTCGAGTGATCAAAGGGCTGCACAAACTGCCAAAAATAGTGCCTCTCTTACATTCAGCAGCGGTGAAGTTCAGGTGCTGTCGGGAAGGCGAGAACCTCCAAAGCTATTTGTCCCGACGGAATATGTATGCTGATGCTGACAAAATTGGCTCGAGAGGGAGTAGAATATCTCACCAAGGTCCTCAACTTGATGACATGATCACTCTTGTAATTCCTTATTTGCGGAGGGTGGTCCCAATACTTAAGCCGGGGAAGCCAGTCAACAACGGGGATTCCAATCGCCAGATAACTCTCCTCTCCCCAGTAGTGAAGACACTTGCGGTAACCTTACCCCAGGGAAGCATCAGCACTACCACAGCGCTTAACGCCATAAAGACTTTAACCGCAACCGGCTCTGCGAGGGAACAGTCTTGGTAGCGTTGGACCTATCAAAGGCGTTTGACTACGTTTGTCATTCCACGCTGCTAAAGGATACTGAAACATCCTCTCACCTACAGGGACTATAACGACGGAGGGCGAATTACCTGAGTGGTGGACAGTCGTAATTAATTTTCCGTGAAAAAGCCTCAAAGCTTAGACGGATTAAACAACATTGTTTAACATATAAATCTAAAAGCTTCCTCAGCCATCGGAGGGATTTTCCCTGATCTCCTCCGCTGAAAATTTTTCAATAAAGGCGCCCGCAATGAAATTGATAACCTGTGTTAGAAAGTGAACGGCTTTATCGCTGGTCTTTCTAGTTTCTTCACTGTACGGAGCCTAATAATCAACCCTACGAAATCAACCATGGTCATTTTTACCATCTGCACCAATGAGGTCAATCTTCACTTAGCCATCTACGTCGATGGCACACCAACTCCAACGGTGAAGTAGTCTTAAGTTTTAGGGGTTACAACCGCAATTGTTAACAAAGTACAGAGTCGCCACAAAGTCCTAAAATCGCACGCCGGCAGCACTTGAGGAAAACACAAAGAAAGGTCGTCGGCAACATACCAAGATAATTGGTCGGCAGGTTCTAAATTATACTGCGCCTATTTGGACGCCGGGGACTAGCAAGAAGCAGTGGACGAGGCTACAGACGCGTCAAGACACCGCTTTCCGGACAGCAACGGAATTTCTTCTCATGTCGTCTGAACACCATCTGCCCAGCAGGGCCAAATTTCTTCTTGTTAGGGAACATAATTACATGCTCATCAAGCAATTTATACTTGGCTGCCACCTGCTTTGCCTACAGCTTTTTACTGCGTAAAAACGTCCTAGTCGGGGTTTTCGGAGAGGATGACGCTAGTGTTGCCGCTTGAGAAGTGTATGAATTTGGCGAAGCGAGTGGTTTGGTGAATACACCTAAAATTTGCATTAAGAGTGTTCGCGATGTAAAGATCTTGTAAAGGCTTGCACCAGCAAACACTTTTAATGCAAATATTTGGTGCGTTCGCCGAACCATTCGCTTCGCAAGCGACAATACCAGCCTGAAATTCAGCATAATCCGCTGATCGGCTCCTATATTGGAATGCCAGACTCCGTGGCATGCGTTGAAGTGTCGAAGTTCTGCTTGATGCCTTCGAGTAGCATACTGAATATTAGAGCGGTAGCCGGTTGAAAAACTATGCAGGTACAAGTGGTTTAAATACTTTTATGATTACCAGTTCAGTAGCCCCCTGAGTCCAAACCCGAGTGGAAGCCCTTCTGGACCTCCGCGACTATAACTTTACGCACATTTGTATACAAATGCGATTTTGGGCGATCAGACAGCTCACCATAATTGCTGTTTTATAGCGGTTTAATTCAGCCCTAATAGAGGGCGCTGCAGTTTTACGCCGCCTCCGAGCAACAAATGTTTTTGTTTTCACCAATTTTTCTTTACAGCGGTCGCCCCTCGGCAGGCAATGGCAAACCTCCGAGGGTACTTCTGCCATGAAAAAGCTTCTCATAAAAATATAATCGCCGTTCGGAGTCGGCGTAAAACTGTAGGTCCCTCCCCTTTGTGTGACAACATGAAGGCGCACGCCACAAATCGGAGGAGGAGCTCGGCCAAACACTAACATATGTGTTAGCGCCAATCTATTATTATTATTATTAATTCCCCCACGGCAGCAGTAAAGAGCCGCAGATGTCTTATTCACTCTCTCCTCAGGGTTGGGCTTCCACGGTAGATCCCCTTCTAGTTATAATCAAGCCCAAGTACTTGACTCTATCAATAAGCGCCAGGCCAACGCCTTCGTTTGAGGGAAAGTCGCGTGGCGTATCTTATATTTCTTAGTAAAGAAGACGATTTCCGTATTTTAGGATTTACATCGGGTCCACTGTTCGCAGACTCCTTAGTCCACAGGTTGAATTACCCTTGGGTCAGATCATAGGGTATACCTAGATTTTGATCCCTCACTGGAAGTGGAATGTCATCCGAATAGGCAATTTGCCCGTAGCCTCTACTAAGCAGCTTTTCAAGCAGGGTTTTACGACCTCAGTTCAAAGAAGGGGTGAAAAAAATACCCTTTTCACTCTGCGCCCCAATTTTAACAAGGAGTCACACGTTTGCCCCGGAAGGACATTGTTAAAAACATCGAGAAAGGCATACTCAGTGAAGTCTTTATGTATGAAGGCTTCCTCTATCGTTTTCGTGATCGTTTACGGCACAATCTCGACCGACATACCTGTCTAGTCCCCCGGTTTTGACGGACTGAAAGAGTTTATAATCCTCAGGGAGTTTCCGCAGATCACTAAAGACGGTGCTGCAATCTCCGGTTCTCAAATCCGAGGCTTCTCTTGGGATGGCTTTTATGGAAAATGGGCATCGAATACTTCTTAGCTTTCCTGATTTCCGAAAGTTCTCAATCAGAGGTTAATTTAGTACTACGGGCTCTATTAAAGTCTCGTATGCTTGACGACCTGAGATTCGTTAGCTGCCCATCAGAGGAGCTTCGATGTTGCAACAATAACAACAATCTCAAGTCGTTAAGTTTTTTTTGCTAGTTATTCGTGGAATGCTAAAATTTAGCAGGAATCAGTTTGTTTGGGAGTTTAACACAAAACCTCTGCACACATAAACTTAGGCTTATTACGATATATATATTTACTCAACACTTACCTGTGGATCTTTGTGCGTTTGGAATTCCTCTTCCTTGTAGCGCAATGCCTTCGCATAAGCACGACAAGCCATGGCGCGTGTACCAAGCAGTTTGGTTTCAATGGGTATTGGGTCCTTATCACAATGCTCCATGAATTCGGCTAAATTCAAAATGGTTTGAGTAATCTCCGGCATGTCGGTTACTTGCAGCGCCTGTATTAGTGATTGAGTAAGTTCGTGTTTATGTTCGGGAGTAAGCTCCGTCCAGCAGGAAATAAAGGCCGCATTGAATAGATCGCGTAGTAATTTATCATAGTCCTGTGCGAGCACGTGACAGGCACGCAATGCCTGTGAACGCGATTCCTTTAACAAGCCTATGGAGAGACGCTTCAGCCACTCGACCCAATCGTCTTTAGATACACGACGTGTTACCTGCCAGGCAGCGCGTAAATTGCTTGTGGAAACAATGAGACGCTTCATAGTGAAATTACCGCCACTATTAGGCGCTACTAATTCGGTGGATTTAAATTTAGCCTGCCGCATGTGGAACTCATCGTCTAGGCACATTGTGGTATTACTTTGGATTTTAGTCAATAGTTTTTCATATTTTGCGTCGACAATGCGATGCTTGGCGATGGTGCGCTCAACGAGTGGCACAAAAACGAGATATTTCTTGCCTAATTGTATAACCACCGAGCAGAGTGTGGACATGGCTTGTTCGCGCAACTCAGGCTCGGCTTCCAACACGCGCACCAATGGATGTATGATGCGCGAAGAGAAGTCAGTGAAGTCGAGTATCCAAGCGAGATGGTCAATAGTTTCTAACGCCACCATCGAAACTTGTTGCGGCACATATGGCGCATCGAATAACTTAACAATTGGCGGCACAATCAAGTGCAGATAGTCATCCAAAGTATTGCCGAATTTTTGCAATGCCTGCAACAGGCGCTTGGTCACCATGCGATCCTTGGAGGTGTCATGCTGCAGCACGCGTAGAATTTGTGGTATCAATTGGGACAAATAATTGCGGAATTCACAGCCCAAAGCCAATGCGATCTGCTCAATCAAATTGATCAACGTCAGCTGCAGTGGCGTATAAACAGTCCAAAACTCTTTGATGAGCTTAAAAATATCACCCATATAGCTTATAATGTGCTGTTTAACGATCTGTACTAAAATGGCTAACTGCTGGAACAGAAATTCGCGCAAATTAATATCAGCCGTGCGCACATTCTCCAGCAAACTTGGCAACACTTGCGCCAAATACGGCACACACTTAATGCCGAGACTTTTAAATATGAAAGTTATTGCTTGTACGACGCTTGTGTGGCGACTGCTCAGTGTGGGGTCACGCAAAATGCGCATCAGTGCTGCAATCGCTACGGCTGGATAGTATTCATCAAGTACGTTGCTCATATTCACAAGTAGTTCTGCTGTAGAAATGTCCTGATTTTCATCCATTTTGAAATCGCTCAACGATATAAGCACGCTGTCTTTCTGACTATCGATAAGGCCCTTATTCATTTTGTGTTTGTAAGGATCCATGGCGCCCAATAGACCGAGCACACGTATTGTCTCACGACGTATGGAGCGACGTTGTTCGGTTTTCAAGAAATTAATAAGTATATCAATAAGCACAGGATATTTGTGGTAGGGCGTTACCACACGGCCGGTAGCGCTAATCAACTGGCCGAGCGTCCATAGAGCAACGCCACGCTTCTCTGGGCTGCCAGCATCACCAAGCATTTCAAGTAGAATGGATAGCAAATCGTCTGCCCACAATTCCATTTCATTCGAGCCACCGTTCACCTCGGCCAAATCGCCGATAGCCCGCAAAACATTCAGTATAACGCCCGGGTTGGGGTCGGCTTCACGTAATTTAGGCACAAGGATGGTGAGTATGGGGTGCATGTAAGATGAAATCAATCTGCAAAGAATAATTAAGGAATTAGTAAGTACAAGTAAAATTTTAGGTATGAAAAAAAGAAGGAATGCAAAAATTTCTTTATTTTGCTTAGTTGTTTTCGTAAATTTTGAATATTGTTTGGATGATTGTTGGCAAAATTTAATAAACCAATTTTAACTTCTCCCCAACTAACCTTGGTGTGCTAATAATCAAGTGATCCAGCATCCTTGCGCTCTGCTCCTTATTGCGACTCATACCCGAATGTTCCAGCTCAGTCAGTAGTTGGATCATTATTTTACGCAGCTTTGGCATTACATAGGCCGGATTCATGGCGGACAAGCGCCCCACTGTTACCATTGCAAGTTCGCGTATTTCAAAAATTTCATCATTTAATGTAATAAAGAGCGCACTAAGCGACTCGGGCTGTGCCAACTCAGCATCGAAGGTTTCATCCAGTGAACGCAAAATGCGTATACGCACATTACAATCCATATCGGTAATGGCGACAATCAGCAGTCGCTCAATGACATGTGACACCGTTTCGCTGAGTGTATTTGAGCTCTCCGAACTGTCAGCCGACTGTACGGCGAGTTTAAGTAAACGTGTGCACGTTTGCACCGCTTCCAAACGTATCTCCTGCTGCTCATGATTAATGAAATGATCGGCGCAACGTTGCACGAAATCGAGCATATTTTGCTCTTCGAAATTGAAGCTACCAAGTGTTTTTAGCGCCAGCACAACGGTAGGTACATCATGTTGCAGATTCAGCGATGTATCCAAAGGTATGGTGGCCAATGTTTGATAGGGCATGGCTAATTGTTTATTCATTAATACCTGCGAGAGCACACGTATGAGTCCCTCTGCAATGGCAGACTTCAGATGCGGTACATTCTCGGCAAGTTCACGCAAACAAACGGTCAGTGCAGGCGAAAGCCCACTATAGAACATTTGCTCCAGAATATTGCGTACATCTTCTGTGATACCGGATTTTACAGCGTGTGCAAGTAGCGTTATGCAATGAAAAATAGCTGGGTCAATGGCTGACTTACGCTTGCTGGGTGTAATTTTTGGTGGTAATGCAATTTTGATGGCACACATAATTGTCCTTAAATGCTTGTCAATATCACGCTCAACAGCCACCGCTATATAACCGATTGTAACATATGCGATATTACGATCCTTCTCCTTACGCGGCACAATGCTGAGTAAATGAGTTACACATTCTTGTAAATAACGTTGCACGAATACTTCACGATTGAAAGCGGCAAGGCGTGGAAGTATTTGTAGCAACGCTTGCTGAACGTAGGGTGATTTTGAGGTGCGCTGCTCCAGCACATTGTCGCAAATGTTTATGTAGTTTTCGGTGAGTATCTCACGAGAATAGGCGGACTCAAGCACGGTGGCCTACATGGAAAAAATCACAGTTATTACACTTTCTTATATTAAAATCAAAAGTTTATGAAATAATTACCGATGAGAACTTATGTATACCTCCATGTTGGCCTTCATGCTCCAAATGCATATGCGTCGAGCCTAACTTACTTATAAATGGTGCTTTCAAGCGAGGCACTAAGGTGGTTAGTTGACTACCAACAGAGCTGGAGTGCATGACTTCACCAAATTTGTTATGTTGTGCATCGGGTAATAGTGATTTCAATGCAGCATAACGACGTTCCCAAGCTGCATGTGAACAACGGAAAAGTTCATTTAGTATTATAAGACCGCCATGGATTCGATCATCGCGTGTCATGCCCTTCTGATCTTTTGTACCAGCTGGTTCAGCTACGAAGCTAGCGTTTGCTTCTTGATAGCAAGTTTTATACCATTGTGGTTCACTTGATTGCTTAGTGCTTTCGCGTTGAGAGGTAACAATAAGAGCGGCACGTAACGCTTCACCAGCCGATTCGCGTATGGCTGCTTTTGGATCAAAAATTGCATTGAAGATATTATCGAAAAATGTTGAAATTTGTTGATAAAAGTATGTTGGCATGGCTATAGCCAGCTCGCGGAGAATAAAAACAGCTGCGTGGCGTCGGTACTGTGATGAAATGGGTTAATTTAGAGGGATTTCAACCGAATTAAATTTTTAATAAACATTTTTAGAAAAATATAGTTACTTCTAATTTTGATATCATCTATGTATATATTTACCTCTTGTCGATCACCACTCAACATCTCGAATGCGCGTTTAATATCAAAATCAATTGATTCGGCACCCTTTGAACCTGGCAAGTTAGCCAATTTCACCAATGTACGAGCCGCAATCTCCATTACTGTGGTATCATTGGAAGGCAGCAGCGTACGCAAGTGGTTGTAGTACGGTGAAATACGTTTCATTGTATTAACAACATCGCCACTTATTAAACATTCTGCAAGAGTAAACAAGCATTAACAAAAGAATTAACCTTAATAATTTATAACTACGCACTTATAGCCAAAACTGCGCCTTTCTTGTCATTGATGTCCGCAGAATTTACCATACTGAATATTTGATGGTTGAAATCATCGAAGAACGCTACTAGGTCCTCCTGCGACATTTCACGCAGTTCCGTCTTTACGTATAGAAATAAATCCTGCGCCGCTTTGCTCTGCACATTACGATTACGCGACTTGAGGCCAGCAACGAATTGCTGCACCAGCGCTCCAGTCGACATTTTTATAGATTTTCTTTTATAACACAGAGGTAATATAGCAAAAATTCGTTCTATTTAAGCAAACATTAGCTTTTCCGGTTGTGGTATCGCTGTTTTCCAACTAGCGGTGCATGGTATACTCGATTGGATGTCTCATGGAGTCTCCTACATGCACTTTGAGGTTAAGTAGAGCACTGAACATGAAAATAGCCTGCTGTAAAATTTATTCCATTTTCTATGGAATAAAAGTTGTGGAACAAGTACTAGCAAGTTTTTAACTTTTTCTTTATATAAAAAAATTACTTCAATAAGTATTTGCTGATTTTTTCACTATTTTTTCACAGTAACGTTAAATTTTACTACTTTTTCCGTCTGCTTGTCAAATGAAATGTCCACGGAATTCGCCGTAATAGTGCGTGTAAAAACAAAATTACGGCGATTTGGCGTGTAAATGGGGCGAATTGAATGTAAACAAAAAAGACGCGAATTTGTAAAGAATGACGGAATCGGGGAAAAACAATCAAGAATGTAGACAGAAAGGTAAAGAAATTGGATAAAAATGAGTGGGGAAGGACTAAACAGCTGTGTTCAAAAAATTATCATCGTGTTAACAAAACTGTAAGGCAAATAACAAAATTTAAATTCTTAAACATGAAAATAGCACGAAAAAAATTAGTAAATAAATTTATGTAATTAAATTTATTAAATTTATGTCATAATTACTTCATAAAAAATTCAACAAAAAATACTTTAGAAGTAGATAACTAATTTATAAAAAGCTAATTTTAGTATGCCAAAAATATCGCAAATATAATGGACATAATTAAAAATAAATTCAAACTAAGCTAGTTTGGAATTTATTAGAGAACGACCGAACCTCGATTTTTATGGCCGAACCGAACCGAACCGAACTTCGGCCAATTTAGGCCGAAGCCGAACCGGCGCCGAACCGAACATTTTCAAGGGCCCAAGTAATTATCAAGCAATTACTTTTTAAAAATGTAGTATTCTTATTGATAAAAAAGCAAAAAAGGTACATACTTAAAAATAACATAAAAGCTTGCTATGGCATGTGTGCATGTAGTAATAATTTAATACTTAATGTTCGGCTTTTTTCTTGCCGAAGCCGAACCGAAACCGAACCGAACATTTGTGGCCGAACATGGCCGAAGCCGAAGCCGAAGCCGAAGTTCGGTTCTCTAGTATTTATGTATATGAATTTTGTCATTTACTTTACTTTCCACCGTTTTAGTGGCAACCGATTTGAAATTGCACGTAATTTGCGAAACGATTTTGGGTAGTGTTGTTGGATGTATATAAATCTGGGTCGTTCAGGTTATCCAAGCGATGTTGACCGAGTCGAATAAATCACGTCAGCCATTTTACTTTTAAGCCAACTGACGCAAAGTGCTTCTCAACCTTCTTTATATCGCAAGTGGGGCCATCCTCTTCCTCTGCCACCACCAGCAGGTAACCCGTTGAATACTTTCAGATCTGAAGCGTTTGCGTCCATGTATACGACATGAGCAAGTCAGCTCGGCGGAGCTTGTACAGCTCATCGTTCCATCATCTACATAAAATCATCCGTCGTAAAGTTTCCGGAAAGCCTTTTTCTGAATACTCTAAAGGCCACCTCATCAAATATTGTCATTGTCACGCTTTTGCGCAATTCTTTTCCAACATCGGTTGAAAGATATGACACGATAGGGAGTCGCCTTTTCTGAAACCTAGTCTAGTAACAAACGGCTCGGAGAGGTTCTTCCCAATTGTGGCAGAGCTGGTGACATTGCTCAACACTTAAGTTTCACAGGGATAACAAAGCTGTTGAATGTGGTTTTAAAATCGACAAATAGGTGAGTCGCGGGTGAATACTTAGTCTAAGTTATTTTGTATAAAGAAGACTGATCCCGTGGTAAATGACGCGTATGACAGAGGTGTCAATTCCACCGCCTTCCAATGGGATCTTTGGTTTCTCTACACCAGTGGTGCCCTTCGGAGCGTTTTAGAGCGTGGTGAAAATATTCGGCTTTCACCTACACGTCGTGTGTGCGACGCTACCGAACTTATGCGCCGCTAGCAGCCGGTCAGTTTGGTTTGAACTTCATGCTGTAAGCATCACATGCGCGAGCTGTTTTGCTGAGTACACACATACTCATACAAAAATATTGCGCTTGTATTGGGAGCTCTGCCAACGTTGTGCACCTCTGCTCTACACCGTTGATTAATGGTTTGCTAGAAGTTATAAACCGAAGCGTGGATATAACCCCGTTGGCCGTTACTGTTGTTTGGATATGACCGAATTCTTGTGCTGCCAATCCATACTCTCTTATCAGAGCCAACGAACTCTTCGTAAAGTTAATCTCTTACGAGGGTAACTCTCTTTATCGAGGGTAACTGGAAGCCTGTGTGTCTTCAGGTTGTGCTCCAGTAAACTTTTGACTTGACGAAGGTACTGCAGTGTTCTCATTCTTATATTATCTTTTTCCTCAGCTCATCCCTGATCGTATTTGGACCTACTATAGTTAATGGGTTAGGCCCTTTGAGACTTGAAGATGCTGCTACCTGTCTAAGCCCTTTGCTAATTTGTATCCCTATATTTCCTTGTTACCTGGGACAAACTGTCTCTGAAGATTGGAATAATTGGAACATTGACTGGGCTTCATTCAAAATTGTATTCCTTATACCTGCTAGTAAAGGGGATGATGTCCACCTTAGAGGGTTAAAATATTAAGACCCACTCTGGCGCACCCACATCCCGTTGAGTTCAGACTTCTTTGTAATATGTCGGAAAACATGTTTTCAAACACACTATAGGAATTTTAACTAAATATATCATCCGCATATCACTTTGTTGTTTGTAACTGTATCACACTGTCCCCAATTTCAGTTTCACCAAATTCTTGTTTGAAGAAACTTAGCTACCCATGTGCAGATTGTTGGCTGCACATTTTGTTTCTTTGGTGTATGTCAGACTTGTATTTTCCCACCTTAAAAACAAATATGCGTCGATGACCGAAAAATACGAAACAAATCGGTAAATTTAAATAGGCTCCCTACAGTCTCCCCGTCCATTTTCAAGGGTGTGGAGATTCCTTTGAAAGAGAACGTTAAATAGCTAGAACTCATATTAGATAGAAAGGTTACGTGGAAAGCTAATATATAGGACAGAGCTAAGAATGCCAAAGTTGCATTATACACATGTAATCAAGCGGTCGGAA
>JAPVRG010001360.1:0-14756 GCA_029783565.1 Rhagoletis cerasi
GGGACGGACGCAATGGCTTTGGTAGGACCACAGCACGTGTTGAGTTTTTCTCCTGATGGCAAATTATTTGCTTTTATTAACGATCAAGGAATCCTCCGGATATGGGACACAGAGACCAATGAATTAAAACAGGAGTACACGCCAAACTTACAGCTGTCTGGACAGTGCACTGCACTCACGTGGGTCATTGTGGCCTATTCATCCGGTGAACCAACAGAAGAAAAGAAGGTTTGAAATAAACATATTTGCTTTAATATTTATTGTAGTTTTCACGTTGTTCTTAACTCGATAGTCCAAGAAAGCTCGTAAGTCACATACGGGTTCAACCAATGACGTGGAAGCAAGTTATCTTGCATTGGGGACAAGCAAGGGCCACATTTCCCTTTATTCATATGCTTTGGGCAAGGTAAGCAAAAATCATATGAATTAGCCGCAAAATAGGTCAATACATCAGTATATTTCTTCTAGATCGAAAGAACTTTAAAGGGCGAAGGGCATAGTCGAAAAATCACTTGTCTAGCACAAGATGATAAGGGTAACCTATATAGTAGCGGGGAAGATTGTCAGATCATTGTTTGGTCACTTACGGATGAGAGGCAGCTGTCTTCATGGTCGGCGGGGACAGAAAAGCCATACAGCATTGTCTACACGAAAATATCTAACAATATAATTGTTGGAGGAAGACAAATTAAAGTTTATTCAGCGGCTTCGCAGGAATTAGTACAAACGTTTACCGGACATACGTCAGATATTAATTTAATGAGTTCACTAGTTTTGGACGACAGCGTCGAATATGTACTTACCACATCACGAATGGAACGCATAATATGTTTGTGGAAGGTTGGCAAAAAAGGACGAAACAAAAGCGCTGTTTGTACACTTCTTATGGAAGATGCGGCACATTGTCTCACTAGCCAAGTAGATGATGAGAGAAATTTGCGAGTGGCTAGTGTAACACGAAGCGGTGTTATTCACGTGTACCTTATTGCTGCAGACAAGTTAGTTGAAGTTGTGCAGTTTCAATTTTGTTATATTAAGTTTTGTATTATCCTTACAGCGTTAAAGCAGAAAAGCCCATTAAACCAAAAGTAACGATAGAAGTGGCATCAGATAGTGCTACCGTGATTGCTCCAATACCAGCCGTTTCAGTCTCCTTGCAGCACAACCATCGGCCCCAAGAACTAATTTTCGGATATGGAAGCTCAAGCTTCTTAGTATTCGAACGTTTAACACCAAATTTCGAAGAAAAGTTACAAGTCTTAATACGTACCGATCCAAAATCACTTTATCTGACACAAGGAAAGTCGTCTAAAAATGATGGCAAACCCGGAGGCGCAAAAAAGACGGTAACACCTATTGTCAACGAAGCCGATGTGGACTACAAGTCCTCAGTTACAGTTTCAAGAAAGAAATTAAAGGCCGTGGAAATGCCGATGGAGTCACGTTTACAAAATTTGAACATAAATGCAATTCCTGGCGGAGGAGTGCCTCAAGCACAAAGCAAAGTACAGCTGCTAGTACAGGCTTTGCATAGCAAAGACAATGAGTAAGTATTACTGAGTTTTTATCTTTCGAAGAATGTTGGGCAAGCTTGAGATTCTTGTTTAATTAAATATTTACTCTATTTCTCATAGACTCTTACGTTCTGTATTGCATACTCACGACATTAAAACCATACAGCTGACCCTTCACAAACTACCAGTACAATATGTGGGCCGTTTGGTCAATGAGTTAACGGAATTCATGCAGCAGAAACGCATGAAGTAAGTCCTTCTGCAAATAAAATTGTTACTTTATCACATTTCGAATTAAAATATTATTTTCCAGTGTTGAATATGCAGTCGATTGGCTAAAAATTTTAATGCAGACGCACTCCAGTCAACTAATGGCTTTAGGATCTGAAGATCTGTTGAATAAATTCGGTCCGTGTATAGGAATAATTGAACATCGTGTGAATTGCCTTAAGGAATTGTCAAAGTTAGTTTTTCGCTTTACTTTAGAAATTGTTGAATAATTATTCATTTATAGAGTCGCTGGACGTCTGGATTTGTTGATTAATCAAATAAAGCGCAACACGGACGAAGATAACTTAAACAGTGCAAATGTATTAGTGTATGAAGACAATGGTATACAAAAAAAAAAATTATGTATGAATTTTATATTTTAATTGGAAAATGTATTACAGATTCATCAGATTCTGAACTGGAGGATGCTGGCGAAAAGAATTCACATGACGATGAATGGGATGAAGATCTTGAAGACGATGTTGAAAATATGGACCAGGATGGCGAAGACAACGATGACAGTGAAAATGAAGCGGATATTGATGCAGAGGATGGAGAGGAAATGGAAACATAAAAATTGCACTAAGAGGTAGACTATGTATTCAAATGAATCACATGAATGAATTTCAAATGAAGCACGTAGTTGATATTTTTTTTTAATGATGCATCTTACATTAGAACGCATTAGAAAATGTTTTTCTATGAAGAGCTTTTGCTATATTTCAAAAATAAAACAAAAACAACGTAATTATCTAGTTTAAACACTCACCCATGTTTTAAGAAACTCATCTTCCGGCATCGATTTTAAAACCGTTAGAAATTATTTTGGCGTTCCAAACTTCGATTCAATCCTTAAATCGATTTCATTGTCGGTTTTAGATGTCTCCGAATCCCATGTCAGCGACTTCACAGTGTTAGTCTTTCCTTACCTCACTCACCATGGACAGTCTTGTCTCCGAGTGGAAGTATTGAATATTCAATAAACGCTCTCCTAACCTTACCTCTTCTGTTCGAAATAATTTTTTTTTTTTGTTATTGCGACGGTCAGTCACAAATAAATATGTAAAATATGCAACAAAAACAGCAGTTAAATAAAATTTTTTTCACCATCTAACATCAAATTTATTTTTCTTTTAACATGCCGTACAACAATTACCAAACATTTTTGAGGAAAGTAAGTAAGCTCTATTAATTTTCAACAACTGTCCAACATCAGTAGATATCCTTAACAAAACTTAATATGTATAGCTCCCCTAGGAAGTAGATAAATTTGTATCTTGTAACATTTTCGATTTTCATTACTGAATTGATTTAAATTTTTCCTTCAATAAAACTGTGAACTAAACAGCGATTTGCATTCACATGTATGTATGTATGTATAAGCTTTTAAACTACAATTAAACAATGATTACAGTGTGAATGTTTCTAATACGATTAAGCAAATTCTTGGAAATTATATTGTATATAAAGCCTGTAGTGCTCCAGCTATAATCCTACTTCATTTGTGATTTTTGCGCTTTTATATACGACTTTTCTCTTTTTTGTACGGTTAAGGGCAATTTCAAAACTTCAAATATGCTTTACCAGTTCGCTTTGAGGAAGTTGATAAGTCCGTTAGTTGATGCATCGTGTGTAGTAACTTGATCAGGCGTAGCCAATTCTGGTTCAATTGCTTTGGCTAACTGTTTGCCTAATTCTACGCCCCATTGGTCGAAAGAATTTATATCCCAGATTATACCTTGTGTGAAGATTTTATGTTCATACAAAGCTGTAAAATAAAAAGCGTAGAGATATACAACGTAGATATACGTAAGCAATTATTATTTTTGTTACTTACCAATTAGGGCGCCCAAGGTAAATGGTGTGACTTTCTTCACCACAATTGAATTGGTGGGGCGGTTGCCAGTAAATGTCTTATGGGGTAACAGCGCCTCAAGCTTCTCACCGGACAAACCTGACTGCTCCAGTTCCAAGCGCGCTTGTTCTGTGGTCTTCCCCTGCATCAATGCCTCTGTCTGCGCCAAGAAGTTGGCCAAGAGAATTTTGTGATGTGCTCCGCCAGCGATGGGGTTATGTGTTTGTGCTGGTGCAATAAAATCACAAGGAATCAATCTAGTGCCCTGATGAATCAGTTGGTAGAATGCATGTTGACCATTGGTGCCGGGCTCACCCCACACGATCGGGCCAGTGTTGTAGTTGACCACCTTAGAACCGGTTTTAGTTACAAATTTTCCATTGCTCTCCATATCGCCCTGCTGGAAATAGGCGGCGAAACGATGCAGGTATTGATCGTAAGGAAGTAGAGCATGTGTCTCTGCATTGAAGAAATTCGAATACCAAATACCTAAAAGTGCTAATATCACTGGGGCCTAAAAAAAATACATAATTGCAGCGAAAATTTTACCACCTTTTTTGTAACTTAAACACATAAGCTCCTTAAACTTACATTTTGCTCCAATGGTGCAGTTCTGAAGTGGTTATCCAGAAAATGTGCTCCTTCAAGCAATTGCTCAAAGTTCTCAAAGCCGATTGATAGACATATGGACAAGCCAATGGCAGACCAAAGTGAGTAGCGTCCACCAACCCAATCCCAAAAGCCAAACATGTTCTTACTGTCAATGCCGAATGCAGTCACCTTCTCCTTATTTGTAGATAAGGCAACGAAATGTTTAGCTACAGCAGCAGGCTAATTTGGACGATTGGATTTAAAATTTAGTAAATATTCAAAAAGCATATATCGATCGAAACATACATCTTTCGCTTGCTCTAGCAGCCAGTTCTTTGCCGATGTGGCATTAGTTATGGTCTCTTGTGTTGTGAATGTCTTCGAGGCAACAATAAAGAGCGTTGTCTCATAGTTAACCCGTTTTAGTACCTCTGCCATATGTGTTCCATCGATATTCGAAACGAAATGAGAGTGCAAGCCCTTGCAGTAAGGCTTCAGCGCTTCGGTTACCATCAAAGGTCCCAAATCGGAGCCGCCAATGCCAATATTAACCACATCGGTGATTTGCTTGCCGGTACAGCCGCGCCAAACGCCTGAGATAACTTGATTGGTGAACTCCTTCATGTGAGATAATTCAGCACGCACCAACGGCATGACGTCATTGCCATCGACAAGGATTGGTTCATTTCCGCGATTTCGAAGTGCAACATGGAGTACGGCACGATTTTCTGTAATGTTAATGGGAACTCCGGAGAACATAGCATCGCGCGCTTGAGTTACCTTACGTGCTTTAGCCAAGTCAAATAACAAAGGCCACACGTCCTCTGTGATGCGATTTTTTGAATAGTCAATCAATATTTCGCCATCATTGGGTGTCTTCAGGCGCAGACTAAAGAAAATATAATAAATTATGGAATGCATTTTTTTAGTTTTTAAAATTTAAAAATATTAAATTCTTTGTTGCACAATGATGAATAGATATTTAAAATGTCTTTTTAAAATTTTAGCCCTGAATATCCCTGAAAATTTGCACTTAGTAGAAAATCAGACTTAGTAAATCCCCTCATAAGTTAAAGACACGTATACACGACCACTTCTTCAAATTTCATCCTACTATATTACCTTAAAAAATAGGGTGTTCGATTATTCGCCATTTTTTCGAAAACCGGTTGCGCATTTTTAAATTAAGAAAAAAACCGATAAATCGGTTTTATTTTACATATTTTCTATACAGTAATACTTACTGTTAGTAAGAAATCATGACCAAAATTATAATGTAACTGTTAAAATTAGGTATAGTTTTAATTTAAAAATCAACAAAGCAAAATAAAATCGAAGTATTTTGGATTAAAAGTAAAACAGAAAAAATTATTGAAAAAGTCCTTTGTCGGTAAAAACTCTAGTATGTAGAGCCAAGAGTCTTGTGAATCTGACTACGTTATCCACTGAACCAGACTGAGTGAATGCAAATTTAGGGGCATACCTATTAATGGTTAAAATAAAGTCGACTTTGAAATTAGTTGCAGCTTTTTTGGCCGATATTCCTTTGAAAATTATGTCAAAAAGCTGCAACTAACTTTAGTGTCGACTTTATTTTGACTATGAATATATCCCATAGCCTAGTATAGACAGGCCTTGAAGGACATTCATCGAGAATGAATCAACACCTTCGTCAACTCTCGCCCCTTGAATATCATCATCGGAGACCAACAACCACGGAGAGCTCGCGTTGCTTCGTGAGACGCGCGATACTTCGACACAACGCCATTCCATTCCAGATATTGTGAATAAAATGCCCCGACAACGCTAACCACCTCTTCACATGTCTACTCACATCAGCTCATCTAACATACCTCTCTACATTTAGTCGATTCACTGATTTAGGCAGAGTTTAGAAAGATGGTACAACAAAAACAACAGTGAAAAAAATTCGTTCGGTTTTTTGTAATTTTCTGCCGTGGGAAATGTTCCAGTATTCAGATATAAAATTAAAGAAACTCTAGTTCAATTTTAATAAATTAAATAAATATTTAGAATTCTTAGATTCTGTATATAAACAAACTATGTAGGTGAAAACCCGGTTTTTCGATTGTAAAAAACCAGTTAACTCGGTATTCGAAAATTTAAGATTTCAAAAAGTCTAAAAATATGCAAAAAACCGGTTCAACAAGGTTTGGAAAAATAGAGTCAATCACCCTATTAAATACAAGAATAATTACAAGGTCGTTTTTAATACTCATTCGTCCTTGTGAACCAAAACAAAATATTTTTTTTATTGTACAGAATTTGTAATCAATTTTGTGCAAATATTATAATTCTACTTTGCACTGAATTTAAAAAAAAAATTATTTGAATGAATCATGTATGTACTTGAAATTTCAAAGTCCTTTTAAAAGAAATCCTGATATCAAAGAGAGAAACTGAAAGCGCAGTTTTACTTTATTGGATCCCTAGTTTTGTGTTTCGGTGTATCTAATACATACATACATATATGTACATATATTTCTTTAGTGGAAACTCGAAAAGCATTAATTAAATCAATATGAAGCTTATCATTCCCTGCCTGCACACGTGGACGTGACTACAAAAAACCTTGGTGGTAGAAAACGCTTACTAAATTTTGCATTATCATATAAATATACCCTACCTACATGACTCTGACAAAAACAATGTTCTCAACGAAAGTCAATATCATGCAAGATTAACAAATTGATAGAAATAACCTCGATTCCCGTATTTACGCATATTTGTACATACACATTTTATTAAAACAACTTATCTCGATTTAGGCCATTTTCCTTTCAAGCAATATTTTAACGAATAACTAGCCATGGGTGTAGTTTAACCCATATAATCCCAACTTTTTTCTAGAAAAATTTTGAAGGAAAGAAAGCAATTGCGGTTAGCTATGAGACACCAGTAACCAAGCGCTTAAGGCCTTTTATTCATATCTCTCGTAGTTTTTGAGAAAATAGCCGCCCCAAAAATGGAGGGTCAATAACAAGGTCTGCGATACTTTCAATAAGTTTTAAAATGTATTCAATCAATCTGCATACTTGCGCTTGCAAATTAAACGGTTAAAATATTGCTTTCATAAACATATGTATGTAAATAAAATGAACAGATATACAATGCATGTATCTATTATACATATGTGTACATATACATATATGTAGGAAAGTATGTACATGTAGATAAATTTAACTTTCAACCCAATTAGTTCGTCCAATCTGAATTGAATAAAAGGTCATTGATTTATGAAATTAAAAGTTGTTTTTACTTTATTACTTTTTTTACTCGAATGTTATTGAAGTACGTTCAGACATACATATGTATGTATACACTGTGTATTTTAAATATTTACTCTTAATTGATAAAGCTCACCAACCGGCGTATACCCAACATATATATGTATCATACATACTTATGTACAAGTAGTATATACATAAATTACATACATACATACAGATGTGTATAGATAAACTTGCATAGCTTATGACTTAAGTCTGCACTTCGACTTAAAGGTCTTTAGTAGATACCTTCGGATCTCTGTATTACGTATGTATGTAAAAACATACTATAAAATTTTAGGTGTTTAGTATAACTTATACATATATACCTATATGAATATTTCTAATATACAATCCATGTACATGGCATATACATATGTATGTATGTACAAACATACAGTATAAGAATACATATCCTTTGACGATACGTATGGGTAGATTTTGAAATCAAACTTCAATTGATTTGATACACGTATACACGGATGTGCACAAGCATATACACATCATATGATGTTATACAAACTTTTTCTTTGCAATTTTTCAAGCAACCAAACTTACTATCGCAGACAACTCACCTATACTTATTGAAGCGATTAGCATCCCGAGCAAAAAGTTCCTTTATCTTAATATCTTTGCCGTGGGCATTGTAAAATTGTTGCAATTTCTGATAAGCCGGTTCCTCCGAGAGCAATGGAAGTGGTCCTGCCATTTTACTAAATTTACTGAAATATCGTAGGCTTAAACTTTTGCAATTTATATAGCTGCTAGGCTGCAATGAGTATTTATTTATTTATTTAATAAAGCAAATTAAGTTATAAATCTGAATTATTACAACTTAATAACGTTCACAAAGAGGAGCAGAAAAATTTATAACGACCAAACCAATCCTACTGCATGGAAACAAATTCAATTTCTCTCTATGCAAGTTTGTCAATGTCGAATGAAAAACTAAAGCCTTGCACCCAAAGTTGGCATATGTTTGCTTAAGTTTCGTGGAATGATTATCATAGAGTTTTTTTACAATTGCTGATATAAGCATTATATCTGTATTTCCAACATTCTATACAAATATATAAAGGTAAGGGTGTAGTTTCTTGAGCTGATAACTCAGTTACACAGAGTTATTCGCTATTATATCCCATAAATTTTTCTAAGTACTATGTTTGTTTGTTAAGTTTGCTAAGTTTGTTTCTTAAGTTTAATGTGTTTATGGGTTAGGGTTATCACTATCAACTATTAAAAGTCAAAATAACATGCGACAGTGACACCTATCTGTCAGAATGTACCTAACCGATTCGGCAACAAAATTATGTCTCTCCACGATTAGGTGCTCCACAATTTGCATAAAGCCGGTGGCCGCCTGTAAAACCAAATCGTAAATTACCTGGAATTGTTAATTGGTACCTACCCAGAAACGCTCCAAGTTTGAGTAAATTTTTTCGTAATCTATTTCACCAGAAGATGGCGCGGCAATTGGCTGTCAAAAAAGTCCCTAACCGTTCGCGGTAGTGAATTTTTGTACCCAGCCGATTAGGATGGGCGTGTGAAAGAAACAAAGGAAACACAGAGTCACACATTGCGTGTATTGGTGTGTGTAATTAAGAAGTCAAATTCCAACAAAAAAGTTAAACCGAGTAGCACAAAATAATTGGAGAAAAATTGTTATATCGCTGAGAATCTGCGCCAAATTGTATTAAGGCAATCATCCAATGTTTTACAAAATAAATAGCAATGTTATGCGTAACAAAAAATGCTCAACAGAGAGCATAGTGTAAAGGAAGCAATCGATCTCGCGAAAAAACGAAAGAAACTGTCCTCTATTTCTACTGCTAAAAAGCAAAAAGCGGAAAGAAGATAGGAAAAGGTAAATAGGCACCTTGCAATAAAAAGTGCTAAGAACTCATAGCCATCATAAAAAATATGTATATCGCCTTTAGTAAAAATATGACAAAACAAGGCACATTTCCACGGCGCCGCGTGTGCGTATTCGAAACAAGCCACCGACGTCTCTACCAACAGCCAGCAGCGGCGACCACATAAAGCCGTGCGTGGTTTTGATTGTGCTGCTGAAATGCATACGTAACCTTGCAAATGCGTAGCACAGTAGCATCTTTTGTCCAATAGCAGGGCACCACTGTTTCATGCACAAATTTGGAATCATGACTAAAATCATTTTACATAATAAAATTTATGTGTAAATAAAAAAACCATTGTTATATACACCAAAGTTAAATTAAACCAATTTAGAAAGTAATTGATCTCATCATTGTTGGGCAAATATTCCTTTTTACATGCAAATGCATAAATAAACCAACGTTCATATAATTTATAAGTTTTATGTTTTTTCCTTGCAGATTGAAGAATCCAACGCAGTATACAAGGATTGCATATCCAACGACAGGGCTATCATAGCGTATTGCCTATCGTTCACATAATGTCCAACTCGCCAACAATCAAAGCAGATCAAAGTACTGCCAGTAGTAATTCCACGCCAACATCGGCAAACAACAACTGCAACAATGCAGAGCAGCCACAGACTAAACGTCAAAAGATTGAAAAAATCAAAACAAATGCGGAGAAGGCTAAAGAAAAAGTTAAATCGCCTTCAAGGGCAGGGGCCACCTCAACGGTATCGCCACCACCCGACATTATTGATACCGGTGAGGTAAGCGTACTACCATCGACTGTCAACGGCAAATTAGTTAGTAATAATCAGCAACAATTACGCTGCTCTTCGCTTTCATCCTCGGCCAATTCAATATCGGCACCGAGTTCTACAAATAATTCTCCAAATTCCACGCCCGGAGGGTCACGCGCTACATCACTGTCTCATTTGTTGAATGATCAAGCCACGAGTGCTCACATCTTGCCCGGTATTACAGATGTCAAAGGATGTACAAGTTCCAGCAATACTCTTATAAAACCCGATATATCACCGCAAAGCATTAATAGGAAAGCAAAAAGTAGTGGCGGCAGCACCGACGAAGTTGATCGAATAACACTAATGCCAGATTTACTTTCTAAAATGGTAAGCACGCCCAATGACAACCCAAAATTGTTGGCAGAGCAAACGACACAGCAACCAAAAACGGTAGCGGATGCTGGAGCGATGCTGGCGGCAGCGCATTCTCAGGACATGCGCGAGTTTGAGGCTTCACTCAATAAACAGTGTCTTTGCGGTGTTTCCGAACGTACACTACGCAAACCCTTTCAATCGCATTATTCGATTGACGCGAATGGTCAAAAACGAATTGCGAATCTATCGGAATGGCCAACGGAAAAACTTTTACAATTTCTTTCCAATTTGCAGCTCTTATTCGACATTTATCTTAAACAAAATTCGAAAGGCTTCATCTGTGCACGCATAATGGACGTATGTGATGTACTTATACGCAACGATCATAATCTCATCGATGAAATAATTGTATTGGCTGCTTACAGCAATGAGTACGTACAATTTTTAGCTGCAAGGGTGTTGGCTTCTTTTCTAGTGATCGCTAAACAAGAGCTTGATGATAATTGGCTCAAGAAACTTGTTGACAACCTCTTCAATTTTGAACGACTAGATGGGCCTGCGGTGCAGAAAATACATTTCAGTTTGGAGATAATTAAAAGAATAGTAGAGTGGAAAGATGTTGATTTGCATCCTCTTGAGGACGAGATTGTTGATACACAAAGGGGTAATAGTCTTGCTTCTGATCGGTGTAGAAATAGTACATTTAGTAATACCAGTGGCGCCGGGGAAAGCGACGTTCTAGATACCGAGAGATTTTTCCATTTCCAACCGCAACAGCCAACATTGGAAACGAACTACTTTGCTTTGCAATTTCGTGGTGCTCTTGATGAAGCAATTAATCACGAAGAAGAGGATGATGAGGAGGAAATCGAAGACGAAGATGATGATGACTTGGATGACGATATCTTAGAAGAGAGTATGGTCCAAGCGCATGCGCGAAGACCCCACCAACACGTATCACAAATGACGATGCAACTGCACCATCGTCAACATTTTTCTCATGACAATACTTTGCCTAACAACACAAACTATCTTCCTACAATTTCATATGAGCCCGTCAACCCGGCAGCGCATTTCGTAAGTGATCATACACATTCCTTTAATCAACAGCCAATGCACCGAAATAGCTTAGCGGATCACAATTCTCGTGTACAGCCGTTTGATCCAATCGCAACACATTTTTCGAATACGCCCAATATAGCTGAGTTGAATGTGGATACTAACAGCGTGCAACCGTCAACCTCCAACCCCTTAGCTAATTCGCTTCTATCACCTGGTTGTCATATCATTACACTCACAGACTCTGAGAGTTTCGACACCTCACATCTAAAAGGTGTAACCATAAAAATACTCGAAAGTAAATGGCCGGCTCTGGTGAAGAATATGTCGGCTCTCATCGTAAACCATATGCATATAGATCACGCAGAGCATTGCATTCTCAATTTTCTACAGTTGTGGGAAAATATCATATCAGTGAAGGCGAATCTTTCAGTGGTCGAAACGCGTCCGTTCTATGCGCAACTGGATAAGTTTGAACTACTTTTACAACAACAGCAGCTCTCATGCACCGTGTACAAGCAATTACTGTGCCTATTTAACGAAGCGCTCTGTTACGGATCTACGCTTGCGTTGCAGGATATGCTGCCAGTAGAGACGTGTCGTTTGGCACAAAGAATCGTACGGCATGTGAAAGAGGCGCGCATTCTAGACTCACTTCCTCGGCGTCAGCCCGAGAATATGGTTAGTTTTTTGGGTTTTAAGCGAGCTGCGGTTGTATGTACGGAAGATGGTCCACATGTGTCGACGGTGGAACAAAGCACGACACAAATGCGTGCGTCATCGACGCAAACCAGGGGCTCTAACTGTGCGGCAGCTGCACCAATTTCTGCTCAAGCAATCCGGCAACATTCTAGCTACAACCAGCCGCCCCATTCCACGGAAACTATGACAAATGGCATCACTGAATCAAACTCCAACGTCATTGAAATGGACAAAACGATACTACAAAAAATGGTGCTACTTGTGCTCAAATCTGTCGCTGTAACTGTTAAAGAAATACGCAGCGATTCATCTGATTCTTCCATTGATTCGCATGACTGCGACGCCTATCAGGATATGGTGCTGATCGAGCGATCCATACGTGATGTGCTGCGGAGGCTGGAGTCATTTATAAAGCACAAACTAGAATTCCACCCTGAGTGTCACTTTAGCAAAATACTCATACATCTGTTTGACGATCAGGATGATCATTTAATTGAAGCAATGGTCTGCACGTTGGACGTTACAGCCGGCATATCGTTTCGCAATAACGCTTTCCCCGAGCTAGTGTCTATGTTAAATCCTGTATACACGTTTTTAGAGTTCCTCAAAATGATTTCTAACAGCTCAGACCTTTTGCTCGACCTGCTTGTGAGTAATGAGACATGCTTCTTATTATATCTCCTACGTTTTTTAAAATATATACGAGCGAATTGGGATATGTTCTTACGAAGCTGCCACGATTTTGGAATGGGTGCGCCAATACTCGACGAAGCAATGAGTGTTTTGATACGATTGCGCTTGCACATTTCACGCTTAGTAGCTCGTCAGTTATATCCCTACGATATTTCGCCGGTGCTGCGGCTGTTAGAAAGCTGCGAAGGACTCTACGAGGGCAATGATCGCAGTCTAACGTGAAATGTTCCTTAGAACGTGCTGGAAAAATTAACAAAAGCTAAAAAATACAATACTTATCAGAGAAGTTATTTATTTATTTGTTTTTATTTTATTTTATTTTTATTTTCTTATGGCGAAGATGAACTTTGTTCTTCTACAAAAAACAAAAAAAAAACTGGGGGTCTACTCTGTATTGCGATTCGAAAGCCAATCCGATTCGAAAGGCGACACGGACTAATACAAATTCATAGTGTTAAGTATCCGAATCCGAATGATTTGCCTTTCGAATCACAATACAGAGTAGACCCCCTGCTGATTAAAACTCAAAAGTAAAAACATCAAAATAAAATCAAATTAAAAGACTTTATTATCTACACATACACACCTTCACATATTACAAATAGAAAATTTCTGCAAACAAAAATACAATTTTTTAATTAAAACGTACTCTTAAAAACTGAAATATCTAAATTTATTGTAGCATTTTAAATAAAGTAATTTTATTTGCCAATTAGTGACTTACAGCATAAAGTTAAGTGTCTTTAAAATTAACATACACAAATCGCAAATAATAAAAGTTTGTTTGTATAATTTAAATAATGTTTAAAATGATCATTCAACAGTTTTTAAGATTGTTTCTAATCTTGCCTTAGTTTAAGTTATAAGCATATTTTATAATTCAAAACAATAACACAATAATGCGTAGAAATTAAGCAGCATAACCTGCTACTAATACTTCAAAGGTGTATCCAATTTTATTTATATGTTTATAATTAAATTAGTATTTAATAGCTATAATTTTATAACTAAAACTTATACGGATGTAAATATGAGCTTCCAAGTTTGAATATCAAAGAAATAAGACTTGAGTGTAAAAGACAAGCATTATTTGTTTAAACATCTGGAGTCTAAATTTAGTAGTGCAGTGCCCTACAATGAGAATTACAACTAATTTACAACTGCATATTGCTCTGGCGAACGGCTTCCTAGGGTGTTTTATCGTTGTTTTGTAACCGAAAAAATTTTCTAACTAAAAAGTGCCGAAATAGAGTAGTCAGCAGTTGAACATTCACTGTTTTATGTATGTATGTGGTACATACATATGTACATACAATGTTTGTAATATTTTTAAAGTTTTTACATAATAAAGAAAAATTTTATATAAAAAGACGTGAAGTTTCATAATTTTGCAAGCAACAAGCTTATAATTGAAATTGATAATACTGAAAACGCAAATACCACGCATAATTTTTTTTTTTTTTTTTTCAAACGACAATAGGAAATATCTTAGACAATGTTTAAGTGGCATACATATGTATACCGGGTGTCCTAGACCACCCGGGGTGAACCCTTCTAAAATGGAGGAACCTTTTTTTTTTTATTGGAAACCGCAAAAATATGAACCCACAAGTCGTGGACGCTCTATCTTTTGGTCGTATTACCGACTTCCGGTTTCAAGCAGAAGTCGGTTCAACAGACCGGAAGTCCATTCCAGACGAAAGTTACACATTCTTGAACGCCGAATCCGAATCTGTGGTAAAAACATGTATGTCCCATTTAAAATG
>JAPVRG010001372.1:0-11609 GCA_029783565.1 Rhagoletis cerasi
GAGAGGTTACACTTATAATTATGTCATTAGGTAGTTGAGGGACTAATAAATGTCCGGCGCGCTTCCCAGTGTTAAGTACACCCCAGTTTTGGCTAGAGTATCGGCCCGCTCATTCTCTTCAAGCCCTTTGCGTACTGGCACCTAGTCAATAGCGACTCGTCTGTTGACGAAGACTTCGTCTATGCTATTCCTACATTGTCTAGCACAGAGCGAGCATTATTTATGAAGAGTTGGAGCTGCTGCCGACTCAGCTGATTTAGTTTGCTGCATAGATCTCGTCTTGAAAAATGCTGCAGTATTCTGGGAGCTTACTTGGCTATTCAAATCCAAGCGCCGGTCAAAATACAGCATTCCTTCACTCATTTCAATCCTATCCTTAAAATAGTTGTACGCGTTGTGATTAGATCGACCCGTGTTGTTGTGCCATGTGGGGACAGCATAGTCTATTTCACCGGTTAACTTTCGTAAATTACTGTGTACAAATGATGGTTGTGCCAGGTGTCCTGTTAGCTTTAGTCTCAGTTCCTACAACCTACATTTAGTTTTGTTTCCGGTATATTTCTTTTTTGTAGCAACGTGGTATTCTTCAAAATGACACCAAAACGAAACTGCTCCGACGTCTACAATTAAAGATGTAAACACGGATCTAGAAAAAAATGTGCCTATTCAAGTGAAGCGGAGTATTATGATAAGTAGACATATTTGCAATGAAAAGTTCAATAAATTCACGTCAGGAGAATAGATTTAGTTTTATTAAGCCATGGACTAACTAAATTAAATACCGGCAATGAATTTCGTTTAGCAGTTCAAAATCGATTATTCTGCATCAATATTTTCGAAAAGTCAGTTAAAATAACAGCAGCCCAAAATATTAGTATCCGTTGATGTTAAAAAAAGTTCACAATGACAGCTAGGAGTTGAAAGTGTTTGTTTTCAAAATTTCTTCAGAATAAAAAAAAAACTATCTGTATAGCTACATATCTCCTGATTACTCCTCCCCATCGGCGTTAAACGTTCAACGCAACCGTTTCCTTTCTGCTCACTCATTCGCCATATTCCCCCTTCACCCTGGTGATATACGTTTAACACGACCGTCTACGAAGCTCACTGCGGCGTATGACTTAAAAAACAGTCTCAGCCTCAAGCTGATATTATAAACCTTCCATAACGCAAAATAATTCGTCTAGCATCAGTTTGAAATTAATAGCAATATCCCAAAGAAACTTCGGGATTTCGGGATCTAGCCCCGAGTTTAAAAATGTGACCGAAGATTATAACAATAATGTATTATATTATTAACTTGAACCAATCATCTTCGATTTCTCCTCTATTTTCCAATAAAATTTTTGTAGAAGCAATACCGAAAATTATACCAATAAATTTGTTTTCTTCTGTTTTTCAGGTAAAATGTATAAGTAAATCTTCCGCTTTGCCTAATCGCAACGCCTAACAGCCATAAACAGAACAAAATGTCCGCCATATTATATACTCAGGACTCTGAGCAGGAACATCATAGGACACCAGTAGTCCAACTGGATAACAACACCTGTGAAGGCGATTCCTGCAACGGCATTAGCGATGAACAGTTAAGTGGCCACAATGATGGATCTGCAGTCAGCCTACAATTGCCATCAAGTATTCCAATTACACCTAGCACTGAGAGACATTTTGATGATGCCTTAAAAATAACGCCTCCCACGTCTACACAATTTGAGAATGATTGCGATGCAATATTGGAAAACAAAATGTCAGCGTTAGAGTTGAATGAAGGTGGCGGCAGTCACTGCGATGGCGGAAGTGATAGTGGCCTTGACACAGCGACTACGAAATCTGTAATGACTGGCATAATTGGCAGCGACAGCAACAGCAATGATAGCAGCAGTGCCACTAAGAACATTTCGCTGCAACGTGCGTTGAGCAGCAATAGCGGTGGCTATGCGAGCAGCTCAGGCGGGCTGGATGAAGGCACCCATCCAACAACAGCTTTGACGATGGCAAGCCCCACAGCCACACAAGGACTAAATTTATCTGGCAACTCTAGCTTGCTTAGTTGCGGTTCGGAAGCGGTAAGCGCTGAGTTGGCGATAAGCATGGCCACCAATGGCGCTGTGTCCTCCGCCACACACAGCTTTGAGTGTTACAGTGAGAATGGCAGCGAGAGTTCGTCGATGTTGGGTGGCGCCACTGTTGCAACAACGCCTGTACGACGCTCGAACAGTGTTAAAACCAAAGTGCGAGTGTTTGATTCCGGACGCGGTGGTTTTGCAACGCCAATGTCTCGAAGCATGCGCGAGCGTGGTAAATATCTTGAAAGCTACTTATTTTTACCAATGCACTGTTACTCAATACTTTTGTTTTATTTGTGCAGATTGCAGCAGCACGCCGGTATCCACAAACTCGACTTCTAGCGGCGGCTATTTACACGCTGGTAGTGCGACCACGCCGCGTGCCCGCCCGGTTGGTGTTAAACGCACATCATCTTTGTCGCGCCACGTACCTGCACCAGCTGCAACATCGACACAACGTCAAGCAGACAAGCCACAGTTGGCCACTAGTGGAAGCAGCAACTACAACAGTAAGACTTTAATGGCGGCGCCAACCTCTATGTTGCGCTCATCTACGGCGCGCACCACAAAACCGCAAAAGCCGGATTCCTTGCCGAACGCACTCAGCCGTACTCAATCCATGAGCATGCAGCGGTTGGTGCAGCGCACACCATCGTTAAGTCGAGCGCGCACACCGTGTACGCCATCAGAAGATGGGCGTTGGCCTGGTAATACTCGCGCCTCCGCTGTTGGCGCAGGTGCGTCCAAGCGCGGAGTATCTGTGACGCCAGATATGATGTCACTGAAAATGCGTTCCACAAATATGATGGCATCGATGGAGGTGAAGTCTACCATCTCGAACGCTAGCTCAAACCCTTACAGCACTCTACCGCGTCGACGCAAGCAGAAGTCTGTTGAAGACCTTACAGTGGCACATGAGTCGCGCAGCAGTTCAATAACACGCGATGCGCGCATGACTTCGTCGGTAATGGCAGGCACACGTAGGAGTCTAGTCAGCGCATTTGGCGCATCAACACCACAAAGCAGCCAAGCGCGCTCACTCATGCACGCGCGCAAAACAACTGCGCAACAGCCAAAGACGCGCATATACCATGAGACTAGTGTTCAGACCGTGCTCACCGTTGACGATTTGGAAAATGTGTTTGCGGGACGCACGGCAGCAACGCGCGCCATAGATGCTGTCGATCAACAGGAACAGACCACACAGACTGATGTGCGCGACGTTGAATTGGAGCGATTGCGAGATGAAGTGCGACAATTAGCGCAGCGTGAGCACGAGCTTAGCGTGAAGCTGCAACATGAACGTCAAGAGAAACTGGCTACACAGCGTGAGCTACACTTGAATACGGAACGTGTGATGAGCATGTTGGAAATGGCGCGAATTGCGGGGCGAAGATGTGGTCGCACTGGCGGTAGCGTCAGCGGCATAAGTCTGGATGGTGACGCTACTACGCCAACGTCGGACGAAGGTAGTGGAAGTGGACACGATAGTTTGCTTATGCTGGAGTCACAGATACAAATGAGCGGCCATGAGTTGATCGAGCGTCAACACGAGATCGGACAGCTACGACAGTTATGCCGGACGCTACAATTGGAAATGGAGCGCTCGTTGGCTGCGCAGGAATGTTTGTTGCAAGAGAAAGCTGCTATCGAGCGGGAGTCGAGCGAATTGCAAGACTTTCTACAACACGAAAAATCAGTGTTGTGTGATGCCCTAAAAGAACTCGAGCATGAGCATCAAGCTTGTAAACGGCAGCTGGCGGGACGCGAAGAAGAGGTGAAGGTTTTGCGCGATGAATGTCGGCATCTAGTGCGGCTTAATGAGCAGCGAAGGTGAGTTCAGCGCAAATTATGTTGAACTTGGTTAATTAAATAAAGGTTATTTTTTATTATATTTCAGGCAAGAGAATCGCATGCTACAATCCAAATATGCAGCGTTAGAAAATAAATCCAAGGAAATGATGATGCAGCAAAATTATTCGGTTTCTGGCGCATCTGCTGCATTGTCGGGCTTGCATTCGCGTTTGGACAGTTTAGTTGAACAATTGGTTTCTACCTACAACATAACTGAACATGACCTAGAGGTAAGCGTTCGTGCGTCGTGTGCAATATCGGTATTCAAATTAAATCTTTATCAATATATTTTTGGGTTTTGGCGGTTAAACTTAGCTGAAACTGTCCAATGTGGAACAGATAAGCTATGTATATTTACTCAATGTTTTCCTAAACTATTGAGCCGAAGAAAAACTAATTCTGTTTTTACTTATATGTGTGTAGATAGCTTTGAAATTTCATATCTCTTCTTCTTCTTCTTCTTATTTGACACCAAAACCTTTTGTCGGTTTATATCGAGGCTAAAACACTTCGCCAATTGAGTGTGAAGACCTTTTTTAAAAGCTCTTTGAGCCTCGAATAGTTCGAAGAGATCCATTCCAATTTTGACGGAGCTAAAAATTGTGTGAAAAGTTACTCCACATAGCGCATGAGGTGTACGGGGATCACAAATTAAGTGCCGGTTTTGAAACCTTTTGATTGCTGCTCCGTATAATTCTGATATATAAAACTTTAATTACTACTGAGTAGGCACATAAGGGAGAATCTCCGGATCCGTGGGACTCGACGTTAAAAAGACATAAATTTTTAAATTTCCAAAAATTTAACGAACAACTAATTTTCGCTTAAGATCCTTGTAAATATCATTTTAGAGTAAATACTTAAAAACTCTTTAACCGCACTGCGCAAAAGCTCTGAAAGGATTTTAGTCAAAATTTTTAAAAACAATTTTTAGAAACAATTTTTAAAAACAATTTTTTAAAAGCTATACTAAGAATATTATCTAACGATCACGCATGATTCCAGCCTGTTATGTTTTAGTCTGCCAGTATGCCATTAAAAAGAAGGAAACTTAAAGCCATTTACGCAAAAGACATATCCAGTCTTTTTTATTTTTCAAGGCACTTACCTTTATTGTCTAAATTAAATTAAAAAAAATAATAACGATGCAAATTTCAAATCGTAACCGTTTATTTCAACGTCTAATGCATTTTCAAATATTATAATTACTACATATTTGCCATGATTTTTGTATCTCTCCGTTTTCCGCTGAAGAAATTATAATGAAAAATGTACACAAGGTACCCAAAGTAACACGTCACAGGCAACACAGGCAACATTTGCTGTCACAATGATTTATATTGTTTCTTTGGCGCTGTAACCGCTTAAGCTATTTTGGCAGAGTCCAACAAAGCACGCCAGTTGTTTCGCTTCTGTGCCAACTGACGCCAATTGGAAATGCCAAGTGAAGCCCAGTCCTTCTCCACCTGGTCTTTGCAACGCAGAGGAGGCGTCCCTCTTCCTCTGCTACCACCAGCGGGTTTCGAGTAGAATTCTTTCAGGCCTGGAGCGTCTGTGTCCATTCGAACGACATGATCAAGCCAGCGGAGCCGTTGTATTTTAATTCGATTTCACAATGTCTATGTCGTTGTAAAGCTTGTACAGCTCAACGTTCCATCGTCTGCGGTACTTGCCGTCGCAGCAATAGCACGCTTTTGTAGTAAATTGTTCCATAGCTGTTAAATTTGCAGCTCTTATTATATTCTCCAGCATCAGATTAAAGAAATTGCAAGACAGGGAATAGCCCCCTCTAAAACCTCGTTTGGTATCAAACGGATCGGAGAGTTCCTTCCCAATCCTGACGGAGCTGGTGGAATTGCTAAAACGTCATTTTACACAGCCCTATTAGTTTTGCGGGGATACCAAATTCAAACATCGCGACGTACAGGTAACTCCTTTTCATGCTGTCAAAAGCGGCTTTGAAGTCGACAAATAGATGGTGAGTGTCGATCCTCGTCTCGCGAGTCTTCTCCAAGATTTTGCGTATAGTGAATACCCGGTCAATGGTGGCTTTACGAGGCCTAAAGCCACAGCCAGCGGCCGCTGTGGTGTACTGGTAAGCAGTGCACGCTTCCACTCCGCAGGCCTGGGTTCAAGCCCTGGTCAAAGCAACATCGCAAAAAAATTTAGAAAAAAGGTTTTTTCTTAACAGCGGTCGCCCCTCGGCAGGCAATGGCAAACTCCGAGGGTACTTCTGCCATGAAAAAGCTTCTCATAAAAATACAATCGTCGTTCGGAGTCGGCGTAAAACTGTACGTCCCTCCCCTTCGTGTGACAACATCAAGGCGCACGCCACAAATCGGAGGAGAAGCTCGGCCAAACACTTACATATGTGTAAGTGCCAATCTATTATTATTATTATTAAAGCCACACTGATAAGACCCAATCAGTTCGCTGACGGTGGGCTTCAGTCTTTCACATAATACGCCCGATAGGACCTTATAACATATGCTTAGAAGGCTGACCCCCCGGGGGAGGTGGCGCGTATGGCGGGGTCGCCTTTCTTGTGGATTGGGCAGAGCATACTTAAATTCCAGTCGTCGGGCATGCGTTCATCTGACATTATTAAAATAAAAAGAATTAAAAAGGGCACAACAACTCGTGAAAGTTGTTATCAAAATGGCCCAGCTTTTTTATAAAAAGTAAAACGACAGTAATAAAATTAATTTAGTGGTGGGAAACACAAAACCACACGATTCCGGAGATTTGTCCATATACCTATTTCAAGTTTACATTGGCTATCCAATTTATTGATTGTGTTCCCTTTTTTTTTTATAAAATTTATTTCCTACATTTTTTTCTTTTATGATACATTTTTCCAAAAATACAAAATTTTCTTTAAATTACCGCTAAAATATCATGTAAAAGGATACTCGCTTCTAGAGATTTCCCGTTTTGCTTTGAAGCGAATAATAACGGAGTTACAAAACCGAAAACACCCTATTATTGCTCCGAAGTCATGTTAAAGTGTGTATTCTTTTATTGTTCGCTTTGGAGACATCGCTTTTTGCTAGTAAGGGATTAAACACGGAGTACAAAACCGAAAAAACTCGTTTATTGCTCTAAAAACATTTCAGAAGGAATACTCTTTTATTTCTAACCTTCAACTTTTAGTGGGCCTTCGCTGAGTAATTTCCTAGACTTAATTCTATATGAAATATAAGCATCGTTAAAAAATATATGTATGTACATAAGTCTAATACTCGGGTTATATATGTATTTCTGTTTGTTTTAAACGCTTACCTCTTAAAAAGGAGAAAATGGTCAATGATGTTCTAGACGATGACCAATGACAATTAATTGCCGGGGTGTGTTGTGTTTACCATATAAATATTGCTTTAGCGGTAGATTGTTTAACTCTCTTGAGATAGCAGTAGTTGCAGTTGAAGTATGTATATCATCCATAGGAATATTGCTGCATGATCATTTTTAGAAAATCTGCTTACCTACATACATACCCTGGAAACCGTGCTTTCAGAGTATTCTGAGTACTTACCCCTGCAAACCATGCTTTCAGAGTTTTCTGAATAATAGAGAAATATTGCAGAATGTGTAAAGAAATCAATATTTCCTATCCGATTTTATGCCGAATTTTCTAAAATGAAATTTATTGTGTACACTTCGATTTGCTTACGAAATTTCGGAAGAAAATCGATGCGACGTGAGGAGCTTTCTCGGATTTTATTCAGCATTTTTTTAGATTTCTTTTAAAAAATCGTTAGAGCTTTCTCGGATTTTATTCAGAATTTTTTTAGATTTCTTTTAAAAAATCGTACAGAAATTTCTTTACGAGTTTGCAGGGTAGTTGAGAAATTTTAAATCATTTGTAAAGAAAGCATTATTTCCTTTCCGATTTTTTGCCGAATTTTCAAAGATGAAATGTACTTCGATTCTTTTTCGAAATTTCGTGAAGCATTTTTCAGAATATTTTTAAGAATTTTTTTAGAAATTTCTTTACGAGTTCGTGTCAACCGATTCATATGATTTTCTTCGATTCTTTTTCGAAATTTCATGAAGCATTTTTTCGGAATATTTTTAAGAATTTTCTTTAAGAAATCGTAAAGAAATTTCTTTACGAGTTCGTGTCAACCGATTCATATGATTTTCTTCAATGATTCGTAAAAAAATCGGAGCAAACTTCATGTAACTGACATAGATTAGCTACGCAGCATTCAAATACATTCTAGCAAAATGCATAGGTTCTTACATACTTGCATACATAAGTACTTACTAGTTGTGCTTAATGCGAACACGCCACAATTTGCTCTCTTGTGCTTTCCATTTGAAGATTCTCCATTCCATTTCATTAATAAATTTAACTAAATTTCTTTTCTACGTATGTATTTAAATTTTTTTGAATTCCTGACAGCTGGTTCTGCCAGAAACATTTAATTGCTTGCTCTAAGTTACTCCACCAAAAAAGCTGATGCCCATTAACCTGGCGTAATCTAGAGAAACTCATTAAACACAACTACTGTATATGCCTGCTGAAGCGGCCCATTTTGGTTGGATTAGAAACTCATATAAAGCAGGGCTTTGTTTCGTGTGCGGCTTGTTTTAATCTACCCCCATCAATATATAATACTTACATACACATTTCGTTTTTGATTCCATTTCACCTGCTTGCTTATAGACTTCTTCAGATTACTAACTCTTTATGTGTTTCTCTACCTACAACAGGATATCGGCTTCCAGCCTGAGGCACAACAAAATCACAGCAACGCATTAGAAATGCGCTCATCCCAAAATATGGACGAATGTAAATGTCGTGGCCGTTTACAATCGAACACCAATGCAAATGGTTTGGAGTTATGTACGCATTCCCAACAATTTTTAACACAGTCGAGTGATGGCTCTTTGTCGCCACAAAGAAATCAATCATTCATTGCTGCCGTCATTAGTGCCATACGTAATGCAACAACACCCTCTAGTAAAAAATTGTTGACGCGAAATGGAAAGAGTATTAGTAGTATTGATAACACTGGTGGTGGGGATCCGCATGCACAGGGTACAAACAAAAGTAACAACAACGCCAATTATAACAACTACAATGGCGACAAGCACAATGGAGGCGGTGGTGAGTTGACAAAGACGAGAGAAACTAAAAAAAAAAAAAAGAATTTTTTCTATTAAAATTAAATAACTCATTCGACTACGCAGATGACTCTGATTCCACTGAAATGCTCGATTCGGAAACAGAACCCTGTCTTATGATGGATAATGTGCTCGAAGATGTGACAATACCCGACTCTCATTCACATAATATGGTCTCATCATGTACTGGCATTATTTCCCAATTAGATATACCAACGGAGCTTGTTAATCCTGCATCTGGCGATGAGTCCCTACATAACTTGTCGCAGGCTATAGTTAATCGACAACAGATGGAATTACAGATCAGCGCTATGCAAAGTGTACAAAAGGTCGCGTTGCAGTTAAAGTGAGTTAGATTATATAAGCAAAAATTCTGGTGGATTTAGTCATGCTACATTTTGCACATTTCTTTTGTTTTTCTTTATAGTCAATGTGAGCTTGATAATTCTGACGAAGCAAGCTGTCACGATTCGGTGGCGGAAATGCCTTCCCTAATGGAATACTGCACAGCACAGGCCGTTGTTGATCAGGTGATAGAAGTCGATAGTTTGGTAACTAAGTTGCTCAAAGTCCTGCGCCTAATTCAAATGGATAACGACAGCTGCATACAGCAACTTATTGTTGATAAGTGAGTGCATATGTACATATCTGAATACATTGTTGGACACGGGTATTCAAAAAAAAATATTTTCTTAATTGGAATTTCTTTTAATCTCTTAGGAATAAGTTACAAGAAAATAAAGAGGATATGTTGGAGAAATTAAAAGATCTGCAAGACGATAATATCAAGCTGCAAGATGAGCTTATGGATGCCACACAGGAGTTAATGTTGAAGAATAACGATTTGTCGAATACTAAAGCTGAAATGCAGCGACATCGCAACGAAATCGATGTAAGATTTTAAAGTAAAGTTAAAGTTCACTATCATCGATTGTTCAATAATGATTTTTTTGCATTAAAATTGAGTTGCTTTTGCACAAGCATTTATTTTTTTGTTGTAGAACTCACCGAAACTTGGAGACTATAACACATTCATGCATAGTCGCATGTAAGCAACTGCATAGTTTACGCACTCTTTTTATTTTCGATATACATATACTTAGTACATACGTACATACCTACATACTTTGGTCTCAATATTAATTTTACGAGTATTAATTTTCCTAAACGATAACCGCAAATGAAACGATGACGAAATTCAAAACGAATCCGACAAAATTATTACAGTTACAGCGAGTTACCTATTTGCGTACATATTTATTTTCGCAATCAATGGTAGGAGAAAAATTTTCATCTGACTACTGCCGCATTGACACTAAAAAATATGCTTTTATTTAATTATACTTTTATATGTATGCCAAAACGTTTTAAAAAGTGTATACATTTCCTTATTGCTCGCACTTTAGAACTGGAGTTGTACCTTTACTTTTTGGACCTACATACATACCTATACATACCTAATTGTAATATTATTTTTGTCTCAAATTTGTGTTTTATTTATGTATGTATTGAAACTTTTGGCACGATTATGTATATTTTATTTAAAATGTAAAACCGTAATAAAACCGTTGTTAGTATACACAACTTTAAATTAAAAATCTTCATTTTTTATTTTATTTTTACGAAATATAAAAAACTGCACACACCTAAATAGTACATATGTTTTCATCACGGCAACGGTCCACAGTAGGCCACCTTGTGTCGAAAAAAACAGCTCACTATTCAATTCTCAAGCGATTTATATCAAAAAAGGTTCATAAAATTAATTTAAGTTAGAGGCTCTAGTAAGATTTATGCCTTAATTGCGGACGGAAACCGAACTTTAGTTGCGTTGGCAATGTCTGAAATGGTATTACAGATGGCGACTGGCAAAGCTATATTGGCTCCTTCAGTTTTGTGATTGCTGCGGTAATTTCGACTGAGTTTATTTATCTATTTTTTTTTAACTACATATGTACATATTTCTGTAGCTTATTTTATACTCAAGCCTTTTTTCGAAGTCGGTTAAAATCCAGTACTGGTTTCTACTGGCTGGCGTTTTCGTACGCCAAAACTTGCAAGAAACCAGCAAAAAAGCGGAAATCGAGATTGCGCAAATGACAGCTGAACTTGCAAGTTTTATTGGATTTTTACTGGATACATTTTTACCAGTAACTATTTGCTGGGTGCAATTCGCACTAATAAAAGATAAATTGACAAAATTAACCTATTCAAATATGTAAGGAGACAGGAAATACTTTTTTAATTAGGAAACCGCTTCGGAATGTAAATTACTCAGCTGTTCATGAAACTTGCCCTGCGTTCAATGGGGGTCCCTAGCTCTCGCCAGATCAACATACATAAGTATATACATATGCATTAAAAAAAATTCAACTATAATTACTAATTATAATACCTACATACTTACTTGCTTCTTAGCTCTTGTTTGCTGTTGCGAAGGGCTGAGGGGATGCTCTACAGTGACTTAGCTCTAAGGACAAAACGGAGAACCTAACGCCAGTAAAATTTATAGAAGACACATTTTTCCCATAACAAAGTCCGACATGAAAATTGCTA